>JAGFNQ010003643.1:0-145068 GCA_024364735.1 Boesenbergia rotunda
CACCAAGCCAAAACCTTACGAATTAAACTCATTTAATTCGTCCAATAAGCCTTCAAAAGACTTAGCCATTTTAAGCTTCCGATGCGCCTCTGATAAATTCAGATTCGACTTATTTCTCTTGATCGGAAAATCAATTTTCAACTCGTTTTAAATCCCTCGGATTACTCGTAGTGCGTGTGACTAAATAGGCTTTCGATTTATGTTGGCCGTCTATAATCAACCAATTATAGAACGATCATGAGTGGCACCTAGTAGTACATCATGACCCCCAATTAATCGAAAGATCAACGGTTGACCTCAGAAATAATTCTGAAACCCTTCAGCAGCTCTAATGAATCGTGCCTCATTCCCTTCACCATCTTATACCCACTTGGTTCAGGACACGGTCTATGTGTGTCAGTCCCCACTAGGCTGACTACGTCACACCTAGCCCAAGTAATGTCTTTCTCGTCCCGGATTCTAATTACTCTCATGTTTTAGAGATTCATACTCAAACATGTATGCTCTGGCCAGAGGCTTTGAGTAACAATCCGACGATAGGCCTTGGGTATACATCTCCTCGCAAGGAGTGGTGAATCCTTTGTAGGCTGTTCAAACATCTTCGGGCACTTCGGCTTATACCCAACCATCCTGGGTCCACACCTCCTTGGAGATGCTTGCTTAAGATGTAAAGTATAAGTCTCCATGACCAAGATGACTTGAACACCGCAAGTCAAAGGAACATCGCACTTAAGCTGCAGTAAGAACTTCATTGACATATCTATATGTAGATTACCATATGAAGTTTTACAGCTAGTCACTCCAATGAACTAGTTCCCTTAACTAGCATCCATGTTTATCTCCGGACATCCCAATGTCACCAGCCAGTGAGAATCAGCTGATTAGAGAATAACCCATGCTAGTCTCAACAGAATTGATAGTGTCCGTATTTATCAATTCATCGACTAGGGATATTTCAATACTTCACAATTGCACATGTAGAGATAATCACTAGTTGTGATTCATCACAAATTCTCTCATGCTGTGAATTGTATTGCGGACATTCAGTAAATGAGTTTAAGATCCAATCAAATACAAACATGTATACTCAAATAGTGAATTTCATTTATTAAATAAATGTTTACAATCATAAGGCGATTGCCTTAGGACACTTCTCTCATATTACTAACAAACTCCCACTTGCCTAATGCCAATCGCTACGGTATCAATACCACAGGCTCTAACATGACCCTCAAACTTGCTTTGAGGCAAGGCCTTAGTTAAAGGATCCGCTAAATTCCTTTCACTGGGAATCTTCTCAATTTGTATGTCATTCCTACTTATAATCTCTCTGATCAGATGATAGCGGCGAAGCACGTGTTTGGATCGCTGATGAGACCTTGGTTCCTTTGCTTGTGCAATAGCTCCATTGTTGTCGCAGTAAACCGGTATTGCTTCATCAATGGTTGGAACCATACCAAGTTCTGAGACAAACTTCTTGATCCAGACTGCTTCTTTTGCTGCTTCCGAAGTTGCGATATATTCCGCTTCCGTGGTAGAATCCGCTACAGTGCCTTGTTTGGAACTTTTCCAACTTATTGCGCCTCCATTCAAAGTAAATACGTATCCAGACTGAGATTTGGAGTCATCCTTATCTGTCTGGAAACTGGCATCTGTATACCCACGTATTACCATATCTCCTTCTCCATATATTAGGAACACATCTTTAGTTCTTCTTAAGTACTTAAGGATTGTTTTGACAGCCGCCCAATGATCCATTCCTGGATTAGACTGGTATCTGCTCGTGACGCTCAGAGCATACGATACATCGGGCCTAGTACATAACATGACATACATGATAGATCGTATCGCAGATGCATAAGGAATCTTATTCATGCAAATCCTCTCGTCTTCTGTGCGCGGACACATAGACTTTGAAAGGTTGATCCCATGCCTGATGGGAAGGTAACCTTTCTTGGATTCTGACATGCTAAACCTTTTTAGCACTCGGTCTATATATGTAGACTGCGAAAGACCAAGCAACCGTTTTGATCTATCTCTATAGATTCTAATCCCAAGGATATAGGTTGCTTCTCCCAGGTCTTTCATGGAGAAAGTTTTGGACAACCAAATTTTAACTGACTGCAAGACTGATATATCGTTTCCTATAAGTAATATGTCATCGACATATAATACTAGGAATACGACTGCACTCCCACTAACCTTCTTGTACACACAAGGTTCGTCTGGATTTTGTGAGAAATCAAACTCTTTGATTGTCTCATCAAAACGGATGTTCCAGCTCCTGGATGCTTGCTTCAGTCCATATATGGATCGCCGAAGCTTGCATATTTTGGTTTTATCAACCGATGTGAAACCTTCAGGTTGTATCATGTATACATCCTCAAGCAGGTTTCCATTAAGGAAAGCTGTTTTCACATCCATTTGCCATATCTCATAATCATAATGAGCTGCTATGGCCAGGAGCATCCGAATGGATTTAAGCATAGCTACTGGCGAATAGGTTTCGTCATAATCAATTCCTTGTTTCTGACGATATCCTTTTGCCACTAATCTAGCCTTAAAGGTAACAACATTACCTTCCATGTCAGTTTTCTTCTTGAAAACCCACTTGCACCCTATGGGCTTAATCCCTTCAGGTGGGTTAACCAAGTCCCATACTTGATTTTCGTACATGGAATCCATTTCCGACTTCATGGCTTCAAGCCATTTGTCCCTTTCTGAACTTTTCAGAACATCTTCATAACTGATAGTTTCGTCATCGCTTATGAGTAACACGTCGTTCGATTCACTTATGAGAAATCCGTATCTCTCTGGAATATTGCGTGTCCTATCAGACCTTCGAAGAGGTGGTGTTGTTTTAGGTTCAACTGATAGCTCATCATTATGAGTTATTGGTTGTGGGTCTAGACTAGGTGTCTCTGTAATGTCTATTGGAGTTTCTTGAACTTCATCAAGTTCAATGCCACTCCCACTGTTTTCTTGTAAAAGAAATTCCCTTTCTAGATATACAGCATGCCTTGAAACAAACACCTTTTGTTCCAAGGGATGATAGAATTGGTAACCCTTCGTTTCCTTAGGGTATCCAATAAATAGACATTTATCAGACTTAGCATCCAATTTGTCTGATACAGTCCGCTTCACATAAGCAGGTCAACCCCATATCTTAAGGTGAGTTAAGTGAGGTTTCTTACTATTCCATGTCTCATATGGAGTAGTTGAGACTACCTTGGTCGGGACTCTGTTTAGCAAGTAAACAACTGTCTTAAGTGCATAGCCCCAAAAGGATTTTGGAAGAGTTGCATGATTCATCATCGACCTAACCATGTCCATCAAGGTTCGGTTGCGCCTCTCAGATACACCATTATGCTGTGGTGTATACGGCGGAGTCCATTGGGACAATATCCCATTGTCCCTAAGATAATCTTGAAACTCTTGACTTAAGTATTCACCACCCCGATCGGATCGAAGTATCTTAATACTTTTGCCAAGCTGTTTCTCTACTTCATTTCTAAACTCTTTGAATTTCTCAAAAGCTTCAGATTTGTGTTTCATCAAGAACACATACCCGAATCGTGAGTGATCATCAATAAAGGTGATGAAGTAGCTATAGCCTCCTTGTGCAAGAGTTGACATTGGTCCACATACATCAGTATGTATTAGACCAAGCAATTCTCCCACTGGATTACCTTTTCCGGAAAAGGGTAATTTGGCCATCTTGCCTTTTAAGCATGATTCGCATGTATCAAATGAACCGGGTTCAAATGATTCCAAAATTCTACATCGGTGTAATTTGGTCATGGGTTTCTTACTTACATGGCCAAGACGACAATGCCACGTGTAGGAGTCTATTCGATTATCTATTCTAGCACGTTTGTTGCTAACTTCGATATTGAAAACGTCACCGGATAAATCTAACGTGTAGATACCATTGCACAAAGTTCCATTCCCATAAAGAACGCCATTTAAAGTTATGTAACAACAATTGTTACTAAAAGTTAAATGATAACCCTTTTCATTCAAATATGAAATAGATACAATGTTCTTTATTAATGAAGGAACAAAATAACAATTATCCAATTCTAAGACACGTCCAGTAGGGAGCTTTAGCAAATATGTTCCGATGGCAACAACAGCAATCTTTGCTCCATTTCCAACTCGCAAATTTGCTTCTCCCTTGACGAGTCTTCTTCTATTCCTTAGCCCCTGTATGTCATTACATATATGTGAGCTACACCCAGTATCAAGTACCCAGGTGTTTGAGGAAATAGAGTGACATTCAATAACGAAGATTCCTGAAGAGGATGGGGCATCGGATGCCTTCTTCTTCAAGGACTCAAGATAAACCTTGCAGTTTCTTCGCCAGTGACCCTCCTTGCCACAATGATGGCAAGTGCCTTTTGGTGTCTTTTCAGTCTTTTTGGCCTTTTTCTTCTTTCCTTTATTCTGTTCTTTGGCCTTCCTCTTAGAACCTTTCTTCGAGGAACCAACTAACAGTACCGTCTTCTGATCCTGCTTCACAGAAGGCTCTACAGTCTTCAGCAGGTTGAGCAACTCAGGAAACTGGTCTGGAGTTGCGTTTTCAGGAGGACGGTTGGGAAGTTGATCTTCAAGGACATAAGCAAGCTTCTCTGCCTTGAGGACTATCCTCAGGTTTCGAAGCCAGTCCATGAAGTTTGGCCCAGTCAGTTTATTGGTGTCTAAAATGGAACGCAAATTCAGAGAAGACATGATCGAGTGATTATCCTAGAAATACAAATTGAGCTTATATGAGAAGAATGATAAAGAATGTATCAACATACATTAATAAAATCCTATTTATTTTTCGAATTGAATAACCCTTTTTATCAATTCGGGAGATCGTAGGAACATCTCCAAATAGGTTGATATCCAACCATAGATAAGAACAACCATGGCTTTGACCATCAAGTTATTCTTAGCTATGAAGGTAGGTAATTATACCGATTACATATCACATATATGTAACTATCACTTTATGCTATCAACTAATTGAATGTTTGCATAAATCATTGGGTTGTTAACTCATTAACAAGTATGCAACAATATACATAGCACCCAACTCCACCTCTCTTTACATCGACCTTGGCTGTGGCACAACAAATCGATGCTCCAAGCTTAAGGCTGACCCATTAATCAAGAAATAGTTTTAATATGGTTGGAGTTCATTCAACCGTTTAGTCAGGCTTGGATGTGTCCAACAACCAAAACTAAGGATTGACCTCTGACTCCAACTATATTAATCATAAACTAATTCCATGGTTTGAACATGTTGAGGTTCAAGCCGGGCATGGATTTGTCCATCAACCCAAACGAGAAACAAAACTCCGGTTCTAACCCATATTAATGGAAGGTGTTGGCCTTAATATTTTGTAAGGGGTTTTGGGTCTCATCCTTTCTTTTCAAAGCACATTCATGACATATAATTATGTCATGACTAACGATTTCCTTGATAAAGTATGTATGTGACTTAATTTATCAAGTCTCATTAATTAGATTAGGAACCGGATTTCCTAATCCCAATTTCATACTTTATTCAAGGAATCGTTTTGGGAAACAATTTCCTAAATTGTCATAATCAATTTCGGAAATAATATGTTTAAGACTTTGATTTCTCTAAATCAAATCTTATTAAATTAAGAGACAGATTCCCTTAATTCAACCACATATTATTTTCATGAAAATCTTATTTAAGAAAACTCTATAGGAAACCATTTTCCTAATTAATTTTGGAGATAACAATATGTAAGAGCATCACCTCTTAAATCAAATAAGGAAATTATCCTAAATTTCTAAGATTTGATCACATATTTTATTTATGGATTAATTAATTACAACAAATTGTTTTCTAAGGGTGGCTCCCCGAGGCTCAGATACCCAAAGAAAAGAAATTTGTCGTAAATCCAATTTGGTCCGCTCCCCGAGGCGTAACCAAATTAAACATGACAATTTTATTCAAAATGGGAAATTAAATTACAACAACTAACTTTAAATTAGACGGCTCCCCGAGGCTCAATCGAAAATATGGAATTTAGTTAATAATTTAAAACCAATTCGAATTTAATTGTCAATTAATGATCCATAAATTTGTCTAGACTTTCTTGAAAGAAAGTTCCCAAAATTGCGAGATTTCATAATAGGTTTTCAGAATAATTGTAAGTTTCTGGTACAAAGAAAACATACATATTTTCAAAATTGGAAAATTTCCAAAATAGGAAATTTCCAAAATTGGAAAGTTTCCAAAGATGGGAAGTTTTCACAATTATCATAAAATTTCAGAAACTAGGATATTTCAAAAGTTTGCGAAATTTCATGAGGATTTCCAAACTTTGAAATTCCTAAATCTAAAATTTATCATAATTGGAAAGTTTCCATAATTGAAAAATTTTCCAAAATTGAGATCATGACAAAGTTTTCTGCAAAACAATTATATGATTATGTCGAACACTAACCGGCTCTGATACCACTGTTGGGACCGGGTGCATGTTGACATGGATACGGGTTCGTAATTTTTAAAAAATAATTACGTGAAGCGGAAGAATTAGCATAAATAATTTCTCAAATTATTTTAACCACGTATCTAGCATGCAACCTTATGATGTGTGGACATGATCATAAATTAAAATTTTGCAGAAAGTAAACTAATTTACTCAATACCTCGCGTAACTCGAAGTAAGGGACGCGATCCAACCGTAGCGTCCCTTGGAAGCTCCGCCTCTATTCGCGTCCACGCCGAGTTCTCTTCGGGATGACTTCGCAAAGCCAGGAGTTTCGTGCCGACAAGAACTACTAGATTCTCCAAAGGCACGACAAGAATATCAAGAGAGAGAGAGATGGAAACTAACCACCAAGTAATGGAATCATGATTCCGGGGAAAGGAAGGAAGGAGTCGCGACCCGCTTCTTCTTCTTCTTCGGCGCCTTCTTGGTGGAGTTGGCTCACGGCAACCCTAGGAGGAACTTCTAGGGCCGGCGCCCACTTGGAGAGGGAGAGGGAGAGAAGGAGAGGAAGGGAGGCTAGGCAAGAATCCTTGATCACTTGAATTAAATTCCAAGCCTTGCCTATGCACCTTTATATAGTAGCCTCTTTATCGCCAAGTCTCCTCTTAACGGAATAAATTTTCATAAGAAATTTATCTTAATAATTTTCTTATGAATTATTCCGTTATGCCAAGTTTTATTATAACTAACTTTATAATAAAACAAACACATCTCCCCTTTTATTATGGAATAAATTTTTTCACAAAAATTTATCATATAAATTTTTCTTATCATGGAAAAATCAATTCATAATTGATTTTATAAAATAAAATAAACCAATCCATGGTTCATTTTAATTTCCATAAAAAGAATAAATTTATATAAATTTCTTTATATAAATTTCTTTATCCATAATTTTATAAAACAAATCGCGCTTGATTTATTTTATAATTTAAACCAAATAAATTGGTTTCCCTCCTTTATTGTGGCCGGCCAAACCAAAGAGGGTGGGCACCCTCTTTGGCCGGCCACACCAAGCCAAAACCGTTACGAATTAAACTCATTTAATTCATCCAATAAGCCTTTAAAAGACTTAGCCATTTTAAGCTTCCGATACGCCTCTGATAAATTCAGATTCGACTTATTTCTCTTGATTGGAAAATCCAATTTTCAACTCGTTTTAAATCCCTCGGATTACTCGTAGTGCGTGTGACTAAATATACTTTCGATTTATGTTGGCCGTCTATAATCAACCAATTATAGAACGATCATGAGTGGCACCTAGTAGTACATCATGACCCCCAATTAATCGAAAGATCAACGGTTGACCTCAGAAATAATTCTGAAACCCTTCAGCAGCTCTAATGAATCGTGCCTCATTCCCTTCACCATCTTATACCCACTTGGTTCAGGACACGGTCTATGTGTGTCAGTCCCCACTAGGCTGACTATGTCACACCTAGCCCAAGTAATGTCTTTCTCGTCCAACGGATTCTAATTACTCTCATGTTTCCTAGAGATTCATACTCGGAACATGTTGTGCTCTGGCCAGAGGCTTCGAGTAACAATCCGACGATAGGCCTTGGGTATACATCTCCTCGCAAGGAGTGGTGAATCCTTTGTAGGCTGTTCAAACATCTTCGGGCACTTCGGCTTATACCCAACCATCCTGGGTCCACACCTCCTTAGAGATGCTTGCTTAAGATGTCAAAGTATAAGTCTCCGTGACCAAGATGACTTGAACACCGCAAGTCAAAGGAACATCGCACTTAAGCTGCAGTAAGAACTTTCACTGACATATCTATATGTAGATTACCATATGAAGTCTTACAGCTAGTCACTCCAATGAACTAGTTCCCTTAACTAGCATCCATGTTTATCTCCGGACATCCCAATGTCACCAGCCAGTGAGAATCAGCTGATTAGAGAATAACCCATGCTAGTCTCAACAGAATTGATAGTGTCCGTAGTTATCAATTCATCGACTAGGGATAATTTCAATACTTCACAATTGCACATGTAGAGATAATCACTACTTGTGAATTCATCACAAATTCTCTCATGCTGTGAATTGTATTGCGGACATTCAGTAAATGAGTTCAAGATCTCAATCAAATACATGAACATGTATACTCAAATAGTGAATTTTCATTTATTAAAGTAAATGATTACAATCATAAGGAGATTGCCTTAGGACACTTCTCTCATATTACTAACAACATGATCTTCCGTGTGACACCACACACCATGTTATCTACAATGCAAAGTAATTGGACTTCATGCATGTACTAATATAAACAGGCACCTAGTGTGGTTGTGATTCTCTTTTCAAAATAATGATGTTCATATATATAAAAGAAGCATGTCTTTCAGTATACACATCTAACAAGACAGACATGGATGGACTCATGCATACCTATAAAGGGTGATTGGTAGCTAAAGGGTTCAAGCAAATTCATGGTATCGACTATGATGAAACCTTTTCACCAATTGTGATGCTTAAGTCTATTCGGATCATGCTTGCTATTGCAGCTTACCATGATTACGAGATCTGGCAGATGGATGTCAAAACCACATTCCTAAATGGGAATATACTTGAGGATGTGTACATGACACAACCTGAAGGTTTTGTAGATCTAGAGCATGCTGGAAAGGTATGTAAGTTGCAAAGGTCCATTTATGGGCTAAAGCAAGCTTCTCGAAGCTGGAATCTTCGATTCGATTATGCAATCAAAGTATTTGGTTTCATCAAGAATGAAGATGAACCCTGCGTCTACAAGAGGGTTAGTGGGAGCACAGTTATCTTTCTAATCTTGTATGTAGATGATATCCCTTCACTACAGTCTGTGAAGACGTGGCTAGGGAATTGTTTCTCAATGAATGACTTAGGTGAAGCAGCCTATATCCTAGGTATTAAGATCTATAGAGATAGGTCTAAGAAATTGCTCGGCTTAAGTCAGAGTACATATATTGACAAAGTGCTTAATCGTTTTGCCATGCAGAATTCCAAGAAGGGATTTCTGCCGATGTCACATGGTGTGAGTTTTTCGAAGACTCAATGCCCCTCTTCTAAGGAGGAGAGAGACCGTATGGATCAGATCCCTTATGCATCCGCTATAGGGTCTATCATGTACGCCATATTTTGTACTCGTCCAGATGTCTCGTATGCTTTGAGCATGACGAGCAGGTATCAGTCAGATCTAGGTGAAAGTCACTGGACAGCTATCAAGAATATTCTTAAGTACTTACGAAGAACGAAAGAATATTTCTTGATATTTGGAGGCAATGAGGAGCTAGCTATAAAAGGTTACAGTGACGCAAGCTTCCAAACAGACAGGGATGATTTTAGATCGCAGTCAGGGTATGTATATTGCCTGAATGGTGGCGCTGAGAGCTGGAAGAGTTCGAAGCAGGACACAGTCGCAGATTCTACAACAGAGGCCGAGTATATTGCCGCGTCTGAGATGGCAAAAGAGGCTGTTTGGATCCAGAAGTTCATTACAGAGCTTGGTGTGGTTCCTAGCATAGTAGACCCGATAGACCTCTATTGTGACAACAATAGGACTATTGCACAGGATAAAGGACCTCGCTCTCATCAGCGGACCAATCACATACTACGGCGCTTCCATCTCATTCGAGAGATCATTGATAGAGGAGATGTGTGGATATGAAGAGTACACACTGATTCTAACATTGCAGATCCTTTGACCAAGGCTTTGGCACAAAAGAAGCATGATAGTCACACTAGGTCACTAGGTATTAGATATTACAGTGATTGGCACTAGTGCTAGTGGGAGATTGTTAGTAGGAGCCCTAGAACCAATTATGTGATGATTGACTAGGGACTTTTGTATCATATTCTATCATTAATAAAAACATGTTTGGTTATTATACTTACTTTATTATTTGTGCCAAATAACTAAGTATAATAATGTCCTTGGGTAGTAGGTTCTTATCTACATCATATCGATTAGTTGAATCGATAGTGAGATGATGTAGAGAACACTACACTAAACCATTTTTAGTCAAACATTAATATTCAAGGACAATATTAATGCATGGAGACTAGCATGTAGGTCAATTGATGACTTGAGCTCACAAGTCATGGATATGTGATATCAAGTTGACACATGAGTATACATTAGAGAATGTGTACTGAATTGACCCGCCATGAGAATGTTTCATAGATTGTCATATGAGTGTCATAAACTTTCTCATATGACTATTAGTATGAATAGTCCTTAGACCTGAAGTCACCACGGTTCCCTACATAAGGAGTTATGTACTTTGGTATCGTCAAACGTCACCCACAGGATGGACTATAAAGGCGATCATTGGGTATGTAATGAATCATGCGGAGGGATGTGAGTTATGTAGATGGGATCTATCCCTCCCATATGACGGGAGAGATATCTGTGGGCCCCTTGATCGAGTAGGACTACTAAAATGCATGACCATGTTCAAATGAGTCAATATGAGATATTGAGCTCATTTGTTTGAGTGAGTCTACTCGGGGATCAAGAAACACATAGATTGATCGAGGATGACACGGTCTATGCCTCATTGGTCAATCCAGATATCAAGGATAGAAGGACAAGGTCATACGTTATCATAGTCACGGAGGTTTAGTCGGATCTCGACTTTTCTTATTACTTGGGTAGCAATGATGCATTGCTAGATGCCGCTCATTGCTTATTGTCTAAAGCATTTAGGCGCATTGCCAACGCCACGAGAACATATTGGGTCACACATTAAGGATATGATGCTTCGGGAGTTCGGGACAGGAGCTCGGGAGACTCGGGTCAGGAGCTCGGGTCAGGATCTCAGGGACTTGGTCGGGAGCTCTGGCTAGGAGCTTGGGAGACTTGGTCAGGAGCTCGGTAGACTAGGTCGGGAGCTCGAGTTGGGAACTTGGAAGACTAGGTCGGGAGCTCAGCAGACTGGGTCGGGAGCTCGGCGCTCGGCAGACTGGGTCGGGAGCTCGGCGCTCGACGGACTTGGTCAGGAGCTCGGCATACTGGGTTGGGTGATCGACAACTTGCTTGGCAGACTTGGTCGGGAGCTCGGGGACTTGCTCGGGAGACGTGGTCGGGGGACCTAGTCGGAAGCCTGAGAGGCCCGGTCGGAATTGCAGGAGTAATTCATTAAAGTGTTCAATGAAGAAAGAGCAAAGTCTCTCTTTATTGGATGAAGAAAAGGTGAAGTGTCACATGAAATGATGTGCTCTTTATTGGCTTTAATGAAGGGAAGTCAAAGAGACAAAAGACTCTTCATATTCATGGGATGAGTATAAAAGAGGGTCTAGTCATTTTGAATGACAAGTAAGAGCTTTCCCTTCTTCCCTTCCTCTTTTCTTTCTCTTCTCCCTCTTGGCCGAAACCCCTTTGGGGTTCTTGGTGGTCTTGTGAACTACCTCACGTTGCTAACACAACTAAGGTAGTTCTTCCAGAAGTTGAGAGATCGTGCCCGTGTGGATACGCATAGAGGCACGGTCGCTTGAACATGCAAGAGATCCGGCGGCACTTGGATGAGCGGGATAAACGTAAGGGCACACTCCAAAGATATACACTATAAATAGATCTATTAGATAGAGGAACTCTGTACGAGTTTTCTTTCGCATGGATCACTCGACGGAACTTGTTTCCGCTGTGTTTTGTGTTTGGGTGCCGGGAGATCCCAACACATCTCACTATCGATTCAATCAATCGATATGATGTAGATAAGAATCTACTACCCAAGAAAATTATTATACTTAGTTATTTGACACAAATATAAAGTAAGTACAATAACCAAACATGTCTTTATTAATGATAGAATATGATACAAAAAGTCCCTAATCAATCATCACATAATTGGCTCTAGGGCTTCTACAAAGGATCCATACAGTCTCTCTCCTCCTTAGATGAGGGACATTGAGTCTTCCAAAGACTCACACCATATGACATCGACAAAAATCCCTTCTTGGAATTCTGCATGGCAAAATAATTAAGTACATTGTCAATATATGTACTCTGACTTAAGCTAAGCAATCTCTTAGATTTATCTCTATAGATCATGATGCCTAGGATATAGGCTGCTTCACTTAAGTCTTTCATTTAGAAACAATTCCCTTGCCATGTCTTCACAGACTGTAGTGAAGGGATATTATTTCCAATGAGGAGTATGTCATCCATGTACAAGATCAGGAAGATAACCATGGTTCCGCAACCCTCTTGTAGACACAGGGTTCATCTTCATTCATGACGAAACCAAACGCTTTGATTGCATCATCGAATCGAAGATTCGAGCTTCGAGAAGCTTACTTTAGCCCATAAATGGACCTTTGCAACTTACATACCTTTCCACCATACCCTGAATCTACTAAACCCTCGGGTTGTGTCATGTACACATCCTCGAGTAGATTCCCATTTAGTAATACGGTTTTGACATCTATCTGCCAGATCTCATAATCATGGTAAGCTACAATAGCAAGCATGATTCGAATAGACTTAAGCATCGCAACTGGTGAAAAGGTTTCATCATAGTCGATACCATGAATCTGCTTGAAACCTTTAGCTACCAATCACCCTTTATAGGTATACATAAGACCATCCATGTCAGTCTTTCTTTTTAAGACCCACTTACACCCAATGGGTTTAATTCCCTCAGGTGGTCAACCAAAGTCCATATTTGCTTAGTGAACATGGATTCCATTTCAGACTGCATGGCCTCTAGCCATTTCTCAGAATCTGGGCTTATCATAACTTCTTGATAGGATGTAGGCTCGTTCAACTCAACAAGCATAACGTTATCATGGTCAGACAAGAGAAATGAGTATCTCTCAGGCTGACGACGTATCCTACCAGATCTGTGAACAGGTTGTTGCTCCACAACTTCTTGTGTAACAATCTCATCATCCACAACACTTTGTGGTGCCTACTTAATGTTCATCAAGGCCTCAGTACCATCTGTATCTTGATCTTCTTCAAGATGGATTCTACTGCCACTATTTCTTCTAAAAATAAACTCTTTTTCGAGAAAAATGCTATTTCTAGCAACAAACACTTTGCCTAATGTGAGATTGTAGAAGTAATATCCTTCGTTTCCTTAGGATATCCTACAAAATAGCACTTATCAGATTTGGGTCCAAGTTTATCTGAGACTTGACGTCGAACGTAAGCTTCACAACCCCAAATCCTCATAAAAGATATCGTGGGACTCTTCTTGAGTCTATATCGTATATGGTGTCTTTATGACGACCTTTGATGGAGCTCTGTTAAGTGTGAAAAGAGTCGTCTCTAGAGCGAATACCCAGAAGGAAGTAGGAAGATCTACCTGACTCATCATCGATCATACCATATTTAATAGAGTACGATTTCTCTCCTCGGACACACCATTCCATTGTGGTGTTCCAGGTGGAGTGAGTTGGGATATGATCCCACACTTTGCTAGATGGTCATGAAACTCTTGGCTAAGGTATTCACCACCTTGATTTGATCGAAGCATCTTAATACTCTTGCCAAGTTGGTTTTGTACTTCACTCTTGAACACTTTGAACTTTTCAAAGGATTCTGACTTGTGTTTCATGAGACACATAGCTGTATCTACTGAGATCATTAGTGAAAGTAATGAAGTATTGATATCCTCCTCTAGCTACGAAATTGAATGGGCCACATTCATCAATATGTATGAGTTCTAACAAGTCTGTCACTCTTTTGGCATATCCACTAAATGGAGTCTTGGTCATCTTACCTAGAAGACAAGATTCACATGTCTCATATGATTCAAAATCAAATGAGTCCAGTAATCCATCCTTAAGGAGCTGGGATATGCGACTCTCATTTATATGACCTAAACGACAATGATAGAGATACGTTTGGTTCAAATCATTCTGTTTGAACCATTTGATATTTATGTTATAGATTGGGTTCTCTAAATCTAGAATATAGAGTCCATTCATAAGTGGTGCACTACAATCAATATGCCATTTAACATTATAAAATAACATTTGTATTTTATGATAAATGAAAAGCCTTTCTTGTCTAAATAAGATACAGAAATTATATTCTTAGTTAGTGCAGGTACATAAAAGCACTCCTCTAGTTCTAAGATAAGCCTAGAGACAAGGAATATGTTCTTACAGCTATAGCAGCAACTCTTGCGCCATTGCCTACTTGTAGGCCCACTTCACCCTTTGTCAACGATCTAACTCTATGAAGGCCCTGCACATTTGTACAAATGTGATATGCACAACCAATATCTAATACCCAAGAAGAAGAAATAGATAGATTGACTTCTATAACAAAAATACCTGAGGTAGAAGTCTCACTTCTTTTCTTCTTTACTTCCTCTAGGTAGAGTTTGCAATTCCGCTTCCAATGTCCGGTCTCACTATAGTGGAAGTAGGTGTTGGTGCAAAAAGCATCAAACATGAACAGTCAACCTATGGTGCTTCGATGTTTGACAATATACTATTGTCTGGTTAAAGTGATCAAGGGTTAAACCAAACATGACCTGATGTTTGGTAGGGTAAACCCTGGTTTGATTAGTTTGACCAAAGGGTCAACTAAACAGGATATGATATTTGGCAGAAAGAATAGTACCCAGGGTTGGCCAATTTGACCAAAGGGATAGTCAAACAGGACCTGATGTTTGGCAGAGTTATGAGAACCCAGGGTTGGTCAGTTGACCAAGGGATTAAGCCAAACTGGACTTGAGGTTTGGTAGAGAGAGTATACATACTTGAAGTTTGGTAGAGAGAAGTCTAGTCAGAATTAAGATGACTAGCAAAGAAGTCTTTATTGAGGAATGAAATCCTGGTGAGTAAAGATGGGTCTTAGTGAGTGAAGCTAGGTGGAAAGTCCTGGTGAGTGAAGCTGGGCAAGAAGTCTTGACCTGCAGGGTTAAGCACGAAGTCCTAGTTCGGGAAATTGGGCACGAAGTCCTGGCTGGGGTTGGGCATCGAAGTCTTGGTCCAGGGGATTGAGCACAAAGTCCTGGATGGGGATTGGGCAACGAAGTCTTTGCCAAGCAAGGACTATGAACAGATGTAGAGATAGGTCGAGGATCGGACAACTCGAGATCCGGGAGTCTCAGAGGTTGAGCATGAAGTCTTGGTCCAGGGTACCGAGCATATGACTTTGCCGAGTAGGGATCGCGGACAAAAGTAGGGACGGGTCGAGGATCAAACGTCTCGAGATCTGGGTTCTTAGATGTTGGGACCTTGATGTATGGCTAGAGGGGGGTGAATAGCAATTCACCCACTTCGATCACGATTTCTTCCATCACGTGTTAGCAAGCGCAAGTGGAAACTTAACTAAAAACCAAAACAATGCTAACACCATACCTTTACATGGTTTGGAGATGATACTCATACTCCACGGCTGTCCGTAAGGTGGACGATCCTAATCCATCGGTGGATGACTCCCCGGAACACCTCCGGCTAGCTCTTGTCGTTCCTTGTGGGTGGAGAAACCTCGCCACAAACTTTTGACAACTTCTGGGCACTTGTAGGCTGCTAACAAGCTTTACCCAAGCTTATTTCGCCAACCTTTGCTCAGCCAAACCGAACTCACTTAAATAGAGCTCACAGTTGAAAATAGCCATTACTAGTCGACTGGTTCACCTTGGATTCGAACGTTGCAGCCGATCGTTCAAATTCCAGTCGACGAATCTTGATCAGTTGACTGATCTTTCTGTGCACTTCATCAGTCTACTACTCTACCCCTAAACCTAGGGTTTTCCTTCCCGAGTATAATTCTCTCAGCACTCGGACCCTCACAACTCAGCTGACCCTTCTTCTAGCAGCCTCGATCTGTTGCCTTCAATCCATCTTCGACTTTGGCTCTCGTCCCTCGGATGCATACGAACCCGCGGCTCATCCTCATGCCATCCTTCGCTATGCCTCGAAGTGCGCTTCCCTCGGCTTATCGTTCCTGGTTCCAGCAGCCTCGACCTGTTGCCTTCAAGCCTTCTTCGACTTTGGCTCTCATCCCTTGGATGCATACGAACCCGCAGCTCGTTCTCATGCCATCCTTCACGTATGCCTCGAAGTTCGCTTCCCTCGGCTCATCGTTCCTGCTTTGTCCATGGTCCCTCAGATGCATATAAGCCCACGGTTTGTCTCCTCATGCCATCCTTCACCAGACCCGAAGCCGTCCAACTATGTCCATGTGTATCTACAAACTTGCACACTCAAATAGACATATCAAACACAAGGGTGAACTTAACTTAAACCTTTTGCCCAAACATCAAAACACATGGTCACTCTGGACCATAGATTGCTCTAACATTGGAGTCTGAGCAAAAGTCCAACTGGAGGTCCAAGTTGTCAAATGGTAGCTTCTCTAGATTGGAGTAGGTGAAAGACACATTCCTCGGAGGGAACAGTAGACGTCGGTTCGACCTAGGGTTTCAGTTGAAATCCAAAAGTCAGAATTAGACAGCTCTGGCAGTCAAATCAACTAAGGCATAAGATTGATTGTCTGTTTGTTGTGTATTTTGTTGTCTTGTAGGCACTTGGAGTTGGAGGCAAGATAGGAGAGCAAACACAAAACAAATGAGGCCTGAGATGAGAATTCTATTCCTACGCTGAGTTCACCATTTGGATCAGCTTGGACCAGTTATTAGGCACCTCAATGGGTTCTAGGGCGCTCTAATGGTGTGTATAAATAGGGGTGCCAACCCCTCAGTTGAAGAACATCAAGTTTTCTATCTGTTTATTCATTCTGTGTGAAGCAAAAGTGCTAAGTCAAAACTCTGCGACCAAGGAGGCTCCAGGAGGAAGTGTGTTGCACTTCGGACTTCCAGATTGGCCGGATCTTCGTTTCTGTTGGTTTGTTTTTAGTTTACAAGTTATTTTTAAGTTTATCATTCTGTACTTGAAATATCAAATTGTAAGATGGGTTTTCTCCGCCTCCAGAAATTTTAGAAAGGAGACCACTAGTGGACTCATGCCGAGTACATAGGTCTTGGATGTATTGACCCTTAGGGGTTGGGAACCAAGTAAATAAATCCCGTGTGTCTATTGTGTTTATTGTCTTTACTTTTATTATTCCGCTGTGCTAATAACATGTAACGCCCGCCTTTTTCCCACACCTTGTGGTGTGGCGAGATAGGCGTCGTTACGCTAAACATACATATGCATAAAACATCTTAATGCAGCGGAATACTTTTTTTTTTCTTCTACACATGCTTAAACTTGTCATTCATGAACTTAGTGTCATTGGACTTAGCATATTAATAACATGCATGGCATCATATCATAACTTAACCATTCCATAGCTTATTCATCATCGTCATAAGTAGCAAGTAACTTATCCGTAAACATAGCATCGTGAGTCTTAAGTTATTCATTAGGCGTAACCATTATAACCATAGCATAGAATCTAAGGAGGCATTCCCAAGACCCAAGACATGCAATATGCGTAACCAAAAAGGATCCTTTGCCAAGTCACCGCCACACACACACATGCTCTTGCCTCTCCTGCAGCTTCTCCTAGTAACCTCGTGCTTGATCTGCGGTACGAGGAAAATAAACTATAAGCACACAGGCTTAGTAAGACCCTTTCCTACTCACTAAAACCATACATCACTTAAACATAAACATATCAAGTGTCTTGACATAACATAACTTTGAACATAAACTTAAACATGGTCATGGCATAAGTCATAAGCATAAGAACAATTACATAGCATGATTCCTAACATAACCGTAGATCTACAACATACTTAGCATGACATAAATCTTATCATACATGAACATAAGACATACTTATACATGGCATAATTCTTAGCATACATGAACATAAGACATACTTATACATGACATAATTCTTAGCATACATGAACATGAGACATAGCATGACATATTTCTTAACATACATGAACATGAGACATGCTTATACATGGCACAATTCTTAGCATACGTGAATATGAAACATGCTTACACATGACATAAGATATGAGTATAAATACAAACATAAAATATACTTACCCTGGCACGATGCATAACATGGATGTATGAATGAGTCGAATGCATTTACCACATAAGGATGCTTAGTTTTGAAATCATACTTTTAAGTGCTTAGCATAAACATAACATCATTGGGGTCCCCGACTTGTACCACATACATACATCATAAGCGCGCATCCCTAAGTAAATATGAGGTAGCTAGCCTCAACCTACTAGGGTAAGGACAACATAGTCGGTAGTCCTAGAACCGGGGCGTTCTTAAGGTGCCCATCCCTGTTGCACAGCTTCGGTAGTGCCAGAACCGTGGACAGCTTCGATAGTCCAGAATCGGGGCGTTCTTAAGGTACCCATCCCTTGGACCCTTACTTCGGTCCGGTACAAGCCCCATTCATAAAATAAAATATCTATGCATGCTTCATCATTCATACTTCATCATTCATATCTTATCATTCATACTTATTTCATATTATCGTTATGCCTTCATCATTCATACTTATCATTCATACTTAAGGCATAACCATTATCTTCATTCATACTTATCATTCTTTATTCATAAAAATAGGACATACATGCATAATCATGTTTCTAGTCATAACCTTATCCTGGTTCATAAAGCTTGCGTGACCATGATACATAATAAACACACACTTCATACATGATACATTTCATCTAGCATACATGATTCTAGTATTCATCATAAAACATGGATGGTAAGCTACATATAAACCTAGCACATACTACTAGGGTTCATGGCATTCATCATAAAGCACGCATATACCTTCATGAATCATAAATCCATTATAAGCATTTATCAACATACATGCATCATTCTATTTATCATAACATACACCTACATCAATTACATATATTCATGGTATATGATCTAAATATTCATGATTAAAACATAACCTAAAATCAACCATACAAGGTCACGTTATATAACACATAACTAAGATTTTAGTCACATGAAGATCCTTACATCATGCTTAACTATGTACTAGCATCATGGTAACTTATAAACATGCATTCTTGAGACCTTAACCCAAACCAAACCCTGGGTTTGGGTCTTGGCCGAAAGCCCTAAAGACCATGGGTCAATGGAAAATTTGCTTAGATCATGATTAACATCCCTTACCTACATGTCATGCCATAGAAAAATCATTTGAACCCTTGGTTGGACTTAACCCCAAGTCCTAGGCCTAAAACAAGGGTTGGCCGAAACCCTAGAAGGGTAACAAGCCCATGGGAAAGTTTATTTAACACCATTCTTACCCATAAGGTATCATAAGAAACATATTAATCATGCTTGGAAAGGTTGGAGTTTCCCCTAGCCCCTTGACCTTGATGTGGCCAAAACCCTAGAGGGTTGTTAGGGTGCCATAAAACTTCAAACATCATGCTTTTATACTTCACCTATCATGGGTAACCATTTACAAATATAAAGAAAGTCTTTAACATGATTTCTAGCCCCAAACAAGGCTTGGCCGAAACTTCCATAAGCCCTACCCATGGATTTTTCCAACATATCATGCCAATAAAACTTAGATCATGATAAGTATCTTGAAAGCTATCATACCACAGGTGAGGGGGGTCTTACCTTCCTTGATCTTGCTTACAAGCTTTGAATAGAAGATAACAAGAGAACCTCCTTGTCTCTAACTTTCCCTTAGTCCTTGTATCCTTGTAGGGGGGCCTTAGATCTTCAAGATGGGGCTTATGTGAACATTTCCCAAGGGAGAAGGGGGCTTGAGGTTTTCAGCTAGAAGGGGAGGAAGAAGAAATGAAGAGGAGAAGGGAAGTTGTAACTCCCTTGCCATCTTTATACCACTTTAAAAGGGGTAAGTGAAGAGTCATGGTGTCTCTTCTCTTGATGACTCTTCATTTTTCCCAAGCCTTAACTAAGATCCACTTCATTCCCTCATAGCACTCCCTTGCTAGGTGAATTGGTTAGTGCATGCTTGGTTGTATAAGAGGTCCAAGGTTTAATCCTTGGTGCATGCACTAATTTCCTATTTTATTCCCTATTATTTCGAAATTTCTTTAAAAATTCCCCCATAATTATGTTAATATTTCTCATTAAAATCCATTTATTTTTATATTAAATTCTACCTAAAATCCACCAATAATCATGGTACTAGAAAGCCCATATAAAGCTCATTAATACTTAGTTTCTCAATCTAAATGAGAAAACATGGGTTCCTAGGCTAAGGTTCATAATGATATTTCTAGGTCCTTCGGAAAATTATCTAGACATGCTTAATATTTTAAGGAAAATATTAAGAAAATTTTCCTGGTCGTTACATAACAACTTTGTTACGAAGTTGAATGAACGAACGACTTAAAGACGAAACGAAGCAGGAGTCGATATTCACCCCCCCTCTATCGACGCCACCGATCCTACAATTGGTATCAGAGAAGGTGGCTCTGATCAGACTCATCGCCGAAGAAGCAAGAAGTCCAAAAATTGAGAGGGAGTCAAGGGTGAATAAGGTATATTTTAAATGTCTATTTTTAAATTTCATATAATTTGTTTTAAGTGCAGGGAGAGAGAGCACTACAAAAACCAGTGTCTTACTCGTAAGATTCGTACATCACCACCGGTGGAGACGAAGGAATCGGCGTTAGGAGTCCAGAGGGAAAAAGCCATATCTGATGCATCAAGTGCCAAAAGCAGGGACACTATAAGAACTAGTGTCTAGACTGGAAAATCAGCAAGTCAACAATGCCAAGAAATGGGACCACGGTAAAAGAGGTACAAAAATTTAATTTTCACAATAATATTTTTCAAAATTCTGCATAGTTACACAATTCTTCTGGTAATTTAGTTAACAATGTCAATTTTTCTGGTAAATTAGATTTTTTGTATAACAAACTTAATGAATTGCATGAAAAATTAGCTTGTAATGGATCCAATTCAAATATTGACAATATTAAAATATTGAATATTAATTCCTTAATCTTTAATATTATTGCTACAATTTTTGAAATTAATTCTAATACTTTAATTAATAACATTTCTGATAATTCTAATAACTCTAAGGATAATGATGAAACATTAATTAATAATATTTCTGATAATTCTAATATTTCTGAAGATAATGTTGATAATTCTATTCAATTCTTTATTAACATTTCTGAAGATAATTATATTAATTCTGATGATAATGCTCAACCCTTAATTAATAATTCTACTAACTTTGAATATAATGCTAAAACCTTAATTAGTAATTCTGAAAATTATTCAACTCATTTTGAAGATAATAATACAATTTTAATTAATAATTCTGAATACAACTCTGAAGATGAGGATGAAGATGAATTTATTAAGATTGAAGCTATAATTAAAAAGGCTTATAAGAATTCAAATAAAACAGAAGTATTAAATAAACTTGAAAACTTAAAAACAAAAGAAATAATAAATGAATCAGATATTTTTGAATTAATGGAAATGATGCAAATAGACCCAAAATTAATCACAAACTTAACAACTTCTTAATTAATTTTCAACAACTTAATTTTTAATTTAATTCTTAATTCTTAATTAATTCTCAACAACTTAATTTTTAATATAATTCTTAACTCTTAATTAATTCTTAACAACTTCTTAATTAATTTTCAACAACTTAATTTTTAATTTAATTCTTAATTCTTAATTCTTAATTAATTCTTAACAACTTAATTTTTAATTAATTCTTAACAACATAATTCATAATTAATTCTCATCAACTTAACTCTTAATTAATTCTTAAATACTTAATTCTTAATTAATTCTTAACAACTTAACTCTTAATTAATTCTTAACAACTTACTTCTTAATTAATTATTAACAACTTAATTCTTAATTAACTCTTAACAACATAGATCTTAATTAATAATCAAATCATTTAAAACTTAAAATATTTAAAGCTAACTGAATTAATCTTAAATAACAATTCAACTTTAATAGCAAATTTAATCCTTAATTCAAAATTTATACAAAATCCATGAACTAAAATTCAAATTAATTACTTTCAATTATGAAACTAAATAAAATCCTACCCAACTGAAACATGCAACTTAATAATAATAAATATGTCAAACTGGG
Source organism: Boesenbergia rotunda (assembly GCA_024364735.1). Classification (NCBI taxonomy): domain Eukaryota; kingdom Viridiplantae; phylum Streptophyta; class Magnoliopsida; order Zingiberales; family Zingiberaceae; genus Boesenbergia; species Boesenbergia rotunda. The sequence continues at coordinate 22,535 of JAGFNQ010003643.1, forward strand.
TTGACATATTTGCGGGTTCACACATTTTGTATCAAATTGAGAATTTGATACTTTGTTAAAAATCTAATTAAAACGATTTGACTTGATTGATACATGCATAACTACCATGCTCATGCATCTGCTCATTTATGTTTCATATATATATCTGTTATGTCATTCATGTTAGTTTACTTTTGTGCTTAACTTAGAATGGCTAGATTAGGAAAAGATAGTTTGACACTTGCCTAACATAGTACCAAGGTGGGGTGAGATGATAGTATGTTAGGGAAGCTTTGTCTAAAAAGTCAGGAAGGGTAAGGACTACCCGACTTGGTCGACCTAGCTAAGTGAAACTAGCCGAAGCTACCTCGCCACATCCTAGGCTAGTTAGACCAGAGTTTTTAAAAGAATAAATTAAAAGTATTATTTCTTTAAAAGGCATTGTCTAAGGAACGGGTTGTTGATCCAATAAGGCTTAGGCTAAAGAAGACCCCTGTGCCTAGCCATAACCTGGAAGGCAATTACTAAAATTTACTTTTAAGTTACTAATTGTTAAACTTGAATCTAACTCAAGGTCAAACAATCTATAAAATTAAATTGAGAAAGATTATTCAAGCATCTCACAAACACCCATAAGGCAACCATGCTTGTTTGTACTGCGACATTCAGAATGGGTAAGATGATAAGGACTAATCAATTGATAAATATTTTCTTAAAGAAAATATTTTCAAAATAATGATTAAATATAATAATATTTTAATTGCTCTAATGAGTTGGATAAACTCTAAAGACACATAGGAAGTTCTCCTTATGATCTATAAGGATTCCTAAGATTGTAAAGATAAATTTTCATGTAATTCTTTTTGTTTGAATCAAACCCTAAGACTCAGAGGAAGATTAACTTATGGTCAACAAGCTTCCTAGGACTGTGTCAAGTATAGGGGGAGTTCAAATTAAAAGAAATATTTAAATGTTTCGAAAATATTATACTTTCAAAAACCACTATCATTTCAAAAACATTCTATTATTTTGAAAATTTAGTATTATCATTTTTCCAAAACATGTATTGAGAAACTTTTTTCATCTCTTGAACATTTTTGATAACTTTTTCATTTTTTTGAACATTGTTGAAAATTCTTAAAAAATTACTTGAGTGGCGTTGAAAATTATTAATTTTGATTGGAAAAATCTCCAAGACAAATAGGAAAATTTTCCTTGTAACTTAACAAGGTTTCCTAGGATTGTGTCAGATTGGGGAGTAAACCAAATCAAGAAATTTATTATTCATCAATAATTCAAAATGCATATTGAATTTTGATTGGAAAATCCCTAAGACACATAGGAATTTTCTTGTGGTCAACAAGATTTCTAGGATTGTGACAGATTTAGGAAAGTTCAAATTAATCTTATCTTTTCAAATTCTTGTCAAGTACTTAGTGCCTTTTAGAATATTTTCTGAAAAAAGTACTTAGTTTTTTTTTAAAAAGGGGAGATTTTTTAAAATCATTTTTTTTAAAATCTTAAGTATTTTCAAGAATTCCTTTCACATTCATATATTGTTGATGCAAATTTTCAAAACCTTGTATTTCTTTTTGATGTCTTTCAAAGGGGGAGAGAGTACCTTAAGTTAGATTTTTTTATTTCTCCCAAGTTTTGACCTAGAACCCTTAGACCAAACCTAACTTAAGATTATTGTCAAACATCAAAAAGGAAGAGATTGTTGGTGCAAAAAGCATCAGACATGAATAGTCAACCTCTGGTGTTTCGATGTTTGAGAATATACTAAGGTCTGATCAAAGTGATCATGGGTTAAACTAAACAAGACCTGATGTTTGTTAGGGTAAACCCAGGTTTTATCAGTTTGACCAAAGGGTCAACCAAACAGGATCTGATGATTGATAGAAAGAATAGTACCCAGGGTTGGTCAGTTTGACCAAAGGGATAGCCAAACAGGACCTGTTGTTTGGCAGAGTTATGAGAACCAAGAGTTGGTCAGTTAACCAAGGGATTAAGCCAAACTGGACTTGAGTCTTGGCAGAGAGAGTATACTTGCCTGAAGTTTGGCAGAGAGAAGTCCAGTCAGGATTAAGATGAATAGCAAAGAAGTCTCCATTGAGGAATGTAATCCTGGTGAGTAAAGCTGAGTCCTAGTGAGTGAAGCTAGGTGGAAGAAGTCCTGGTGAGTGAAGCTGTGCAAGAAGTCTTGACTTGCAGGGTTGAGCATGAAGTCATGGTTCGGGGTATTGGGCATGAAGTCCTGGCCGAGGGTTGGGTACCGAAGTCTTGGTCCAAGGGATTGAACACAAAGTCCTGGTCGGGGATCGAGCAACGAAGTCTTTGCCATGTGAGGACTACGGGCAGAAGTAGAGACGGGTTGAGGATCGGACGTCTCGAGATCCGGGAGTCTCGAAGGCCAAGCACGAAGTCTTGGTCTGGGGCACCGAGCATAAGACTTTGCAAGCAGGGATTGCAGAGTGAAGTAGGGACGGGTCGAGGATGGGACATCTCGATATCCGAGTTCTTGGAGGCCTAGCAAAAGTCCAACCGGAGGTCCCGGTTGGCAAAAGGTAGCTTCTCCAAATTGGAGTAGGTGAATGACGCGTTCCTCGGGAGGGAACAGTAGGCATCGGTTCGACCTAGGGTTTCAGTAGAAATCCAAATGTCTGAACCAGACAGCTCTGGCTGTCAAATCAACTAAGGCATAAGATTGTTTGTCTATTTGTTGTGTGTTTTGTTATCTTGCAGGTACCTGGAGTTGGAGGCAAGATAGGAGAGCAAATACAAAACAAATAAGACCTGGGATGAGAATTCTATCCTTGTGTTGAGTTCGCCGTTTGGATCAGCTTGGACCAGTTATTAGGCACCTCAATGGGCTCTAGGGCACCGTAATAGTGTGTATAAATAGGGGTGCCAACTCCTCAGTTGAAGAACATCAAGTTTTCCATCTGCATATTCATTCTGTGGGAAGCAAAAGCGGTGAGTCAAAATTCTGTGACCAAGGAGGCTCCAGGAGGAAGTGTGTTGCACTTCGGACTTCCAGATTGGCCGGATCTTCGTTTCTGTTGGTTTACTTTTAGTTTACATGTTGTTTTTAAGTTTATCTTTCTGTACTTGTAATATCAAACTGTAAGACAGGTTTTCTCCGCCTCCGAAAATTCTAGAAAGGAGACCACTAGTGGACTCACGCCGAGTACATAGGCCTTGGGCGTACTGACCTTCGTGGGTTGGGAAAAAGTAAATAAATCCCGTGTGTCTGTTGTGTTGATTGTCTTTACTTTTATTATTCCACTGTGTTACTAACGACTTTGTTAGGAAGTTGAGCAAATGAGTGACTTAAAGATGAAATGAAGCAGGAGTGGATATTCACCCTCCTCTATCGATGCCACTAATCCTACAGCAGGCCCCTTCCTTAGACACCCCACCTTTGGCCTTCAGTGCAGTAGAGTTGGCCTTGCCTTTGGCTTGGATCTTACCCTTGCCCTTAGGCTTCCATTTTCCTTTGCCCTTCTGTACCATCAGTACGTTACTGGTCCTGGTTTTCTTAAGATTGGGTTCAGCAGTTCTCAACATTCTGAGCATCTCAGGCAATGGCTTGCCAATTTCGTTCATGTTATAGTTTATGACAAATTGATTGTACCATTCCGATAACGATTGCAGGATAAGGCCCGTGGCCAATTCTTGATCTAGTGGTAATCCTAGTCTTTCAAGGTTCTCGACATACCCAATTATCATGAGGACGTGAGTTCCTATGAGAGTTCCTTCTTGCATCTTGCATGCATATAGGGCCTTAGACAACTCAAACCGCTCGTGCCAAGCTTGCCCTTGATATAGTTGTTTTAAGTGCTCAACCATATCATGTGCATCCATATTCTCATGTTGCTTCTGAAGCTTAGAGTTCATGGTGGCAAGCATGAGGCATGATACATCAAGTGCTTCACCCTGATGCTTCATGTAAGCATCTTTTTCGACATGAGTGGCGGTAGTGATGGGTGCTTCTAGAAGAGGTTGCTCTAGGACGTATAGTTTTCGTTCTTGTTTGAGGACAATCCTCAAGTTTCTGTACCAGTCTAGGAAATTAGCTCCGTTGAGCTTGCCCTTCTCAAGGATGGATCGCAGAGAGAGAGAGTATTTGACGTGTTAGATGACATGGTGATCTACAATAATAAAATATGCAGAAATAAGTATCATATCTAGATCATTTAATTAGGTTTTTCATTAAATAACACTCCCACTGAATTGTAGAGCTTTGGTAGGGGCTAGTCATGGATGTAGACAAACTCAATTTACCCACACTACTAGCTCTAACCAAATAATGACTACATTCATGTGGGACAAGATCCATATTATACCTCATGTTGAGTTAGCATTGACTAATTGCCGAAGACTTAGTAGAATTAGGTAGGTAATATTTTACCAATTACATCATTTGCAACTCTTGGAAACAAAGGGTCAAGATCCACATTACACATCATCTTGAGTTAACTTTGGCTAATCGCCCAAGACTTTATATAATTGTTCTCTTACCCAATTTTCTCAATTTTTGGGATATGCCTCTATGTTTCTCAATCCAATTGAGGTGACTTAGTTAAGTCTCACCCAAAGTTCGATAGTGGGATATCACAATTGTCCTCTCACAATCTACCAAGATAAAATGTGTCGCTTTGCTTTGGCAAACCCAACAACAAATGATCGAGGTAGTTTATGAGTACCAAACTTTGGTAGGCATATCGAGTTGGCTTAATTAAGATAAATGTTTATCTAATTGTGCATCACATACACACATTGCATATATCCACATATAAGCGATAAAATGTGACATGGTTATGACCCATATACTACGATCTTCTCAAGCCAATGAGAAAATCGATGGTCAACCTAGGGATAACATCTTCTCCAAGTGCATCCTTCGGTTATCATGTGTTGTCGGCTTCCTTCTTGTAACTTAATTCTTCAATGGATATTCCACTCGTCATTTTGTACATTACAAATTAGGAAAACTCGAGTTGCATTCGAGTCTAAATCTATTTTACAACTAGAAAAATAGAGATAAGCCACGACATGCAGATCGTATTATGAATTACATTACAACATGCACACACACACATACATTCAATCATATTGGGGTTAAGGCCATAACCATGCACCATGTCATCAATCACACACAATAGATTTAGGACATCAATTTTTATTATGATTGTAAAAATGCTCATGAGCCAAAATCATAGGTTATAAAATTTGTTGAGTACAATCGGACCATAGCACACTTTCATATTCATATGATAATGTTATGGACTCTTAGTTTGATCAACACAAACTTTTGTTTCTCAACAAATGCTCATACATTATATAATCCATAACAAAATTATGTCCTACTTCTATATCATATATAAAAGTTCTTCTAAATTTTGTATGATCTTTCGCATGTGGCTCTGATACCACTGTAGGGATCTAAAGGCAATATATTCAAAAATCACAGTGGAAATAATAGATCCCATGAGCGATCCATGCGAAAGAAAACTCATACAAAGTTAATTTACAAATTCCTATCGTATAGGTATATCTTTGGCACGTGCTATTAGGATGTATAATAAAATCCTAGCTTTTGCATGAACATCTACATTTTGGAATGAGAATCACATGATCATTGTTTGTATTTTATATTTATTAAATGTGTGCATATTATCTAATACTTTACATTGTAGATAACATGGTGTGTGGTGTCACACAAAAAACCATGTTATCAGTCCCTTGTAAAGTATAAGTAGTGGCTCACAACAGAGATAGTTTTGGACAAACCATTGGCATGGTTGTAGTGTAATTTGGTATTGGTCTATCTTGACCATAGAATTATACTAGTACACTTTGTGTTTATTGAGCAGGACCGATATAGAGGTGATTTAATTTATACTGAGTATATAATTGCATCAGACCTCAAATATTATGGTGTATATGCTCTTAATCCCGATATAATAAGGGCACATGTACTTAATATCTATTTTTTTGATTTACCAATGGGCGAGATTTATTTGTTAAATCAATAGGCCCGGTAAATTGGAAAATAATATAATTTACATGGCGTGTCATTGATTATAGAAGAAAACTATGTCCTATATATTAGGATGATGATGTCCCCTTGAGGAGCTCATAAAGTTCATCATGTAAAACCTGCAGGTGAACTTGGTCTGACATGATGATAAGGTTGAGTGGTACTACTCATGGAGTTAGATATTAATTAATTAAATTGTTAGTAATTTAATTAATTAATCGACATTCGAGATCTTAATCACGGAGAGAATTTGTACACATAATATGATGGAGCCCATATTTAATTATGGGGGTTGGTGAGGTAGTTCAATGATAATCCTTTAGTGGATTGGATTATCATTAATGGATCGGACTTTGATCCAATAGGAGGCCAAGACCCAACTTCTCCTCATGGTTCCTATTGTAGCCTATATATATCTCATGTGACATGAGAACAAGGCATCCAATTAACCTAAAGCCTCTCTTTATTTTCTCTTTCTCTCATCCTCTCTCCTAGGGTAAAGGGCGGCGCCGGCTACAAGGGGAGCAAGGAGCTCTCGGTGAAGGGAGGAAGAAGGAAGAAGATTATCATTCTTCATCCTCTATTCTCTTTTCATCTCTTCTTCACCCTTGGGCGCACGCAACCTAGAAGGAAGGAGGAGTGGCCGGCGGCTACTTGAGGAAGGAGGTCATCTTCTTTGGTGCTTGGCGCCGCAAGGAGAAAGGAGGAAGGAGGGTAATCGGTGATTATGTTTTGGTGGAAGAGGAGAATTTTTCCTCTCTTCCTCATCTCGTCTTCTTCATCTTCTTCTTCCCTTTAGGCCCGGTGCAAGGAGAACCATCACCTTGGTCATCGGCGCAAGCAAGGGAAGGAGATCTCTCTCCTTGGTGGCCGGCGGCAACAAGGTGGAACCCTAGGGTTTTGGCGCATGCTTGGAGGACGTAGAAGGATGCCTTGGTGACTTCATTTTTTGGAGGATCGTCTCCCATTCGACGTCCAAGAAGAGGGTAGGACATGCAATATAAGATTACGAGGTAAACAAGAGGTATAATTCTTGTTTATGGTTCCTTCTTGCATCTAGTTTATTGTTTGTTATTAATTAAATTGGACTCCGATGATAAACACAAAAACTAGCGATCTATTTATCGTCTATTCCATGGCTAGTCGATTAGACGAGTTAGATTGCTTGAACAACAAGTTTGTTCAAGCGGTCACTCAAGTTGATTAGTATGATGATGAAACGGTTGCTTGGGTAATTAATCTCCATCCGGATTTGTTTTAGTTAATAAAATTTTAATCCGGGGACATGGAGAGGATCCCATGCATAACCGAATCCAACAATTGGTATCAGAGCTAGGTTTTCTAGTTTTGTGTGTTTTGGATTCGGTTACTTTCATGCATTTATCATATATTATTTTATGCCGAATAATAGTAGGATGTGCGTAGGCTAACTCTTTGGTTGCAGGCATAAGATCCAACTATTATGGCTTAATGTGATTGTGTGTGCATGATTGTAATATTTATTTGAATCCTCGGGGTTGGCGAGGCTAATTAGTATTTAATTTTTGTAATTAAATACAGCATTGTTTGGCCGCTCATTTTAGTTTACTTTCGATCTAGATTTGTTGTACACTCCTTTGTAGAGTATAGGATCGATGGATGTAAATTAAAATAATTTTTATCTCGGCTTGGAGCTCCTTCATGGCTTGCACATGGTGGTGGAGGTGGAGACGAGGTAGCGACACGACGGGAGGCATATTGGAGAACAAAAAGTCATAATAGTTGGATTTTTTTCATATTTATTGCATATTGTTTGATATGCATGTTGTGTGTGCTTGAAAATTCCTCAATTTTTAATTACTAAGTGGGAGAGGGAGCTTTGAGTCCCGTGGCCTCCATTACAAATTTGACATGTGATGCGAACAAAGTTGCGCGTTGGCTCTGAGTGCCATCCTTCATATCGGATGAGTTTGTTTCGTGGATCACTAGGTCAATTATGGTTATAGGTAATTATTTAAGAGTGTGTGATCTTCCCCATCTAAAGGGACATAATCCTAGATAATTGTCTTAGTATCATGTAATGGTGAACACTTAGATGTAAATAATAGTATCCTCCCCATCGAAGTCACTGGTATTATTTGTAGGGCCGAAGTGGAACCAACTATTAATTTTATTTGTCAAAAAGTAAGGTTGACAAGATAATAAAATTAATGGGTAAAACCTCCTCTTACAAATGTAGAATTCGTATACGTCCACACTATCGTGGCATACGATATTCTCGGTGTTTTAAGGTGTTGGTTGATTTTAAAATTATATTGTTTGAGGAATCAATATTATTTTGAAATCTAATGTTTTGATCATTGTGATTCTCAGGATATTTTCAAAATGAATTTCAACCCACTTGCTGTTATTTTGAAAGAAAATAAACTTACTGGCCATAACTATATTGATTGGAAACGGAACCTCGACATTGTCTTGACTGCTGAGGAGTATAAATTTGTACTCTTTGATATCATCCTAAAAAGCATAGCGAGCATTCTAGTGAAGAGGAGAAGGAATGTTATAAGAAGTGGGTGAAGGCAGACGAGGTGGCGCGGTGTTACATTTTGGCTTCAATGTCAAATGTGTGTAGAATCGGTGTCGGTCAATAGAGGGGAGGGGTGAATATCGACTCGTAAAATTTTTCAGAAAACTCGTCATTTGTCTTTCTATCAGGGTTAGTACGCAACAGAAAAAATAATAAAGGAAAATAACATACAAGTGACACGCGTGTAACGCCTGTCTTTTTCCAACACCTTACGGTGTGGCGAGAGAGACGGCGTTACGCTAACACACCTATTCTTACATACAGCATAGGACTATCTTAATGCAGCGGAATCAATTTTTTTTTTTTTTTACACATGCGTTTTACCATGCAACTATTACCTGAACATATATGTATGCCTTAACTTATCATTCATGAACATGGTAGCATTGTAACTTAGCATATTAAAGCATAACATTCCGTACTTTATCCATAAGCATCATAGGTAGCAAGTAACTTATCATAAGTATAACATAGCATCTAAAGAGGCTTTTTAAAACACAAAACATAATAGAAGATTCTTGTTTCTCTTTCCTCTGCCATGTCACTATCACACACACACTTTTGGCCCCTCCGCTCCTTCACCTAGTAACCCCTGTTTGCTTGATTTGCGGTATGAGACAATAAGACTATAAGCACTTAGGCTTAGTAAGACCCTTTCGTACTCACAAAATCCATATGTCACATAAACATAAACATAATGCTTAAATCCTACTTATCATGACATACTTCTTATCATAAACATAAATTAATCATGACATCATACTTAACATGAACATAAACGTAATCATTTGCATAAACATACTTTGCATTAACATACTTTGCATAAACCTACCTTGCATTAACATACTTTGCATAAACATACTTTGCATAAACATACTTGCATAAACATACTTTGCATAAACATACTTTTCATAAACATACTTTGCATAAACATACTTTGCATAAACATACTTGCATAAACATACTTTGCATAAACATACTTTGCATAAACATATTTCGCATAAACATACTTTGCATAAACATACTTTGCATAAACATATTTTTGCATAAACATACTTTTCGTGGCATAATGCATAACATGGATAAATGCATGCGTCAAATGCATATATCATAAGGATGCTTAGTTTAAAATCATACTTTTAAATACTTAAACATAATCATCACATCATTGGGGTCCCCGGCTTGTACCACATACATACATCATAAGCGCGCATCCATAAGTAAATACAAGGTAGCGAGCCCCGACCTACTAGGGTAGGAACAGTTACGGTAGTTCCAAAAACCGGGGCGTTCTTAAGGTGCACATCCATGTTGGACAGCTACGGTAGTCCCAGAACCGTGGACAACTTCGGTAGTCCAGAACCGAGGCGTTCTTAAGGTGCCCATCCCTTGGACCCTTACTTCGGTCCGGTACAAGCCCATTCTTAAAAATAAATTACTTAACATGCTTCATCATTCATAGAACATTCATGGCATAAACAAAACATTGTTTCATGAAACTTGACATAAGAATAGGAACAGCTGCGGTAGTTCCAGAACCATGGACAGCTTCGGTAGTCCAGAACCAGGGCGTTCTTAAGGTGCCCATCCCTTAGCATGACATAGACATACTTAACGTTTCATCATTCATACTTAACATCATGATGCCTTAAAGGCATGAACATTCATCATCATTCATTATCTTCATTCATAAGGTATGTCATACTTGCATCATTTTGTCTTAGGGCCATGGTTATCATTTTCGTTCATCATCTTCATTCTTATACATGGCATACGTACATATCGTTCATGTTGCATGGCATACATACTTATCATTCATAAAACATGGCTTATATACATATTGTTCATAAAACATGGCATACATACATATCATTCATAAAGCATGACATACATACATATCATTCATAAAACATGCATGGTCATGGTACCTAGGAAGACATGCCTAGATCTTTTCATACATGATACATTTCCCTAGGTTCATGGCACGTGGTCTAAACATTTGTGAATCATCATAGCACCTGACCTAATATACAAGGTCAGGGCACATTTTACATGAAGTTAGGTTTTAGGTCACATACAAGTTCCTACAACATACTTAATCATATACATACATCTTAGTAACCCATAAACAAGTCCTTTTGAAACATAACCCAACCCAAGTCCTAACTTATGCTCTTGGCCGAAAGTTCAATAGGGGAAAAGACCCCATCACTCAAGCAACATGCAAAGGTCCATAGGAAATGAAGAACCCATACATTCATACAATGTCATAGTAAGTTATTTGACCCCATAATTGGAGCCATCCCTATTTCCTAGCCCTCTTATTTGTCTTTGGCCGAAACCCTAATGGGTCACAAACATATGAAAAAAAAATTCCTATCATCTACCATTAAGATCCATTAAACCATAGGAAACATAATAGCATGCTTGAAAGGTTAGACCTCATCCTATGTTGACATGGGCCGAAACCCTAGGAAGCTTTAGGGTGCCAAAAACTTTCCCTACATCATGATCTATGTCTTACATATCATAATAAAACATTTAAGTGCACAAAAGAGAGTTTACATCATCCCTAAACCCAACCATCAACCTTGGCCGAAACCCTAGTGGCTCCCCTTCATGGTTTCCTCAACTTTAAATCTTAAACAGAAGTCTATATCTTTGTTAAGCATCAAAGAACAATCATACCACAGGTGAGGGGGTCTTACCTTGGTTTGTCTTTGATTATCACCTTGAATAGAGAAGCCAAAAGAAAGCTCCTTGACCCTAGGCCTCTCCTTTGCCCTTGTATCCTTGTAGAAGGTCTTGGATCTTCAAGATCATGTTCCCTTGTGAAACATTTCCAAGGGAGAGGGGTCTTGTGGGTTTCGGCTAGGAGAGGGAAGAAGAAGGAGAGGAGAGGCTTGGTGGATGAAGAGAAGAGGGAATGACTTTCTTAATTGTTAAGTTATCATTCCTCTCATTTATACTCAATGAAGAGGGGCAAGTGAAGAGACATGGTGCCTCCTCTCATGGTGACTCTTCACTTCCTTTAGCCTTAACAACAATCCACTTCATTCCCTCATAGCACTCCCTTGCTAGGTGAATTGGTTAGTACATGCATGGTGGTATGCTAGGTCCAAGGTTCAATCCTTGGTGCATGCACTTTATTTTTATTTTGTTTTTTTTTTTTGAAAATTTCCCCTAAGACCCACCCATAATTATACTAATATTCCTAACTAAATCTCATCTATGTTCATATTACATTCTACCTAAAATCCACTAATAACCATGGTATTAGGAAAACCCATATAAGGCCCATTAGTACTTAGTTTCTCAAATTAAATGGGAAAATCATGGATAACTAGGCTAAAGTGCGCTCTAGTGTCTCTAGGTAAAAAAAACTATCTAGACATGATCAATATTTTAAAGAAAATATCGAGACAATTTTCTGGGTCGTTACAATCCCCCATACCTCTTGAAAGTTCGTCCTCAAACTTAGAATAGCTCCGGGTACTTGCGTCTCATCTCGTCCTCGCGTTCCCAGGTAGCTTTCTCGAACCGTTGACTCTGCCATAACACCTTGACTAAGGGTACCTCCTTGTTCCTTAGCTTCTTGACTTCCCGATCCAAGATCTGGATAGGTCGGCTCTCATAACTTAAGTCCTCCTGAACTTGTACTGTCTGTGGCTCGATCACTTGATCCATATTTGGGATACACTTCTTAAGCATTGACACATGGAACACATTATGAATAGCTGACATCTCCTGAGGCATCTCCAGTTCATATGCCACCTTGCCAACTCTTTTCATGATTAGGTACGGTCCTACATATCGCGGACTCAGTTTTCCTCTCTTCCCAAATCTCATCACCCCTTTCATAGGGGCCACTTTGAGGAACACTAAATCTCCCACATTAAATTCCAGTGGTCTACGTCGGACATCTGCATAACTCTTCTGCCGGCTCTGAGCAGCTTCTATCCGTTGTCGAATGTTCTGTATAGCTCGAGTGGTGCTGTCGATGACATCCGTTGTGAGCCCCATTTCCTTCTTCTCACCACTTCCGTACCAACAGATCGGAGACCTGCATCTTCTCCCATACAAAGCTTCATAAGGTGCCATTCCAATAGTAGCTTGGTAGCTATTGTTGTAGGCGAATTCCGCTAAACATAGATATCGGCACTAGCCCCCTTTGAAATCCAAGGCACAAGCTCGCAACATGTCCTCCAGTACTTGATTCACTCGTTCAGTTTGCCAGTCAGTCTGAGGGTGAAAGGCGGTGCTGAATCGAAGTTTAGTGCCGAGAGACTTCTGAACACACTCCCAAAAATGTGAGGTAAAGCGACCATCCCTATCTGAGACGATGGTCTTGGGAACTCCATGAAGTCTGATGATCTCCTTAACATATAATTGAGTCAGTTGCTCAATCGAATAAGTCATCTTGACTGCTAGAAAGTGAGCGGACTTTGTTACCCTGTCCATAATTACCCAAATTGCATCATATCCGTTTGTAGTCCTGGGAAGTCCTGAAATAAAGTCCATAGAGATGTCTTCCCATTTCCATTCCGGAATCGAAAGTGGCTGCAAAACCCCTCCGGGTCGCTGGTGTTCTGCTTTCACTCGTTGACAAGTCAGGCAAGTACTAACATGCTGAGCCACATTCCTCTTCATACCAGACCACCAGAATTTCTCTTTCAGGTCTTGATACATTTTGGTGGATCCTGGATGCATCGAATAAGGGGTTCCGTGAGCTTCGGTCAATATTTCTTTCCGCAGCTCCGGATCATTAGGGATGCATAGACGATCCCCAAGGTAGAGCACTCCCCCGTCGGCGATACGAAAACCCTCGCTCTTCCCTTCCAGGATCTCCTGTTTGATTCTCTGAAGGCTCGGATCACCATTTGTAACACAACTTTATTTATTAAACCTTATAAGTTTACATACCAAAATTATTCGAACTCAGTGCACTAGGTGGGCTGCCATTATGCCCATAATGAAAAACATCATGGCGGTAACCATCACTCCCTCGTTCAGCTCCCCCTGACCTACCACCGGGTCTTCTACTGTTTCCATCGGATCCTCCTCCTCTATCTCGGGAAACCCCTCGAGCATCTCTGGGTCTTCCTCGAACATCTCAGGATCTTCTTCTAACGGCTCGGGATCCTCCTCGAACATCTCGGGATCCTCCCCGAACATCTCGAGATCTCCCTCGAACGGCTCGGGATCCTCCTCGAACATCTCGGGATCTCCCTCGAACGGCTCGGGATCCTCCTCGAACATCTCGGGGTCCTCCCCGAACATCTCAGGATCTTCCTCTAACGGCTCGGGATCCTCCTCGAACGGTTCGGGATCCTCCTCATACATCTCGGGATCCTCCTCGTACATCTCGGGATCTTCCTCCGAGTCCCCCAGATCCTCCGGAAACTCATGGCGAAGAAGCTGCTTGCATAACTCCGTATATGAGATCCGGCAACCATGCTGCCCCCAGATCTGATAAGCAACTTCTCTTGCACGATTGGGCAACGAACGAAGCAGAGCTCCAATCCTATAGTCATCCATGATTGGAAACCCTTCCTGCTCGAGTTTCCAGAACAGCCGGTCCAACTTCCCCATATTGCCTTGGATCCCAAGGACCGGACTATACTCCACCTCTTCTATTTGCTCCATCAACTCACGACTCCGCCCATGGTGACGACTCGTGGTGCCGATCTCATGCAACATCTGGAATTGAAAAAAAACGACACAGTCAGTACAAAACTGACAAAACCAGTATAAAACTAGTTTTTTTTTTCAATTAACAAATATATACAGAGAAAAGCACACAAGGAAAAATCAGTTTCCTTTACCTTAATAGTTACAATAAAAAAAAAATTGTTTTTTTTTTCTACCTGCAAATCACATTCTAAAGTATTTGATTTCATAACAATAAGGTGATGTACCGTTCATATTCCATATCCTAAAGGTACTTGCTATCATAAGGTGTCGAAGTACCGTTCATATTCCATATCCTAAAGGTACTTGCTATCATAAGGTGTCATTCATACTTGCATATTCTAAGATTATAACATGTCATCTATACTTGCTTGTGCCATGAACAGTATCCTAAAAGTACTTACTATCATAAAATATGCATAAAGGCACTTACTTGGAAACTGCAGGAAGGAGGCTTGATGTGTGTGTAGTGAGATGGCAAACTGCTCTGATACCAACCTGTAACGCCCGTCTTTTTCCCACACCTTACGGTGTAGCGAGAGAGACGGCGTTACGCTAACACACCTATTCTTACATACAGCATAGGACTATCTTAATGCAGCGGAATCAATTTTTTTTTTTACACATGCGTTTTACCATGCAACTATTACCTGAACATATATGTATGCCATAACTTATCATTCATGAACATGGTAGCATTGTAACTTAGCATATTAAAGCATAACATTCCGTACTTTATCCATAAGCATCATAGGTAGCAAGTAACTTATCATAAGTATAACATAGCATCTAAAGAGGCATTTTAAAACACAAAACATAATAGAAGAGTCTTGTTCCTCTTTCCTCTGCCATGTCACTATCACACACACACTTTTGGCCCCTCCTGCTGCTTCACCTAGTAACCCCTGTTTGCTTGATCTGCGGTATGAGACAATAAGACTATATGCACTTAGGCTTAGTAAGACCCTTTCCTACTCACAAAATCCATACGTCACATAAACATAAACATAATGCTTAAATCCTACTTATCATAACATACTTCTTATCATAAACATAAATATAATCATGGCATCATACTTAACATGAACATAAACATAATCATTTGCATAAACATACTTTGCATTAACATACTTTGCATAAACCTACCTTACATTAACATACTTTGCATAAACATACTTTGCATAAACATACTTGCATAAACATACTTTGCATAAACATACTTGCATAAACATACTTTGCATAAACATACTTGCATAAACATACTTTGCATAAACATATTTCGCATAAACATACTTTGCATAAACATACTTTGCATAAACATATTTTTGCATAAACATACTTTTCGTGGCATAATGCATAACATGGATGAATGCATGCGTCAAATGCATATATCATAAGGATACTTAGTTTAAAATCATACTTTTAAATACTTAAACATAATCATCACATCATTGGGGTCCCCGGCTTGTACCACATACATACATCATAAGCGCGCATCCCTAAGTATATACGAGGTAGCGAGCCCCGACCTACTAGGGTAGGAACAGCTACGGTAGTTCCAAAAACCGGGGCGTTCTTAAGGTTCCCATCCCTATTGGACAACTACGGTAGTCCCAGAACCGTGGACAGCTTCGGTAGTCCAGAACCGAGGCATTCTTAAGGTGCCCATCCCTTGGACCCTTACTTCGGTCCGGTACAAGCCCATTCTTAAAAATAAATTACTTAACATGCTTCATCATTCATAGAACATTCATGGCATAAACAAAACATTGTTTCATGAAACTTGACATAAGAATAGGAGCAGCTGCGGTAGTTCCAGAACCGTGGACAGCTTCGGTAGTCCAGAACCGGGGCGTTCTTAAGGTGCCCATCCCTTAGCATGACATAGACATACTTAACGTTTCATCATTCATACTTAACATCATGATGCCTTAAAGGTATGAACATTCATCATCATTCATTATCTTCATACATATGGTATGTCATACTTGCATCATTTTGTCTTAGGGCCATGGTTATCATTTTCGTTCATCATCTTCATTCTTAAACATGGCATACGTACATATCGTTCATGGAGCATGACATACATACTTATCAATCATAAAACATGGCTTACATACATATTGTTCATAAAACATGGCATACATACATATCATTCATAAAGCATGACATACATACATATCATTCATAAAACATGCATGGTCATGGTACCTAGGAAGACATGCCTAGATCATTTCATACATGATACATTTCCCTAGGTTCATGGCACGTGGTCTAAACATTTGTGAATCATTATAGCACCTGACCTAATATACAAGGTCAAGGCACATTTTACATGAAGTTAGGTTTTAGGTCACATACAAGTTCCTACAACATACTTAATCATATACATACATCTTAGTAACCCATAAACAAGTCTCTTTTGAAACTTAACCCAACCCAAGCCCTAACTTATGCTCTTGGCCGAAAGTTCAATAGGGGAAAAGACCCCATCACTCAAGCAACATGCAAAGGTCCATAGGAAATGAAGAACCCATACATTCATACAATGTCATAGTAAGTTATTTGACCCCATAATTGGAGCCATCCCTATTTCCTAGCCCTCTTATTTGTCTTTGGCCGAAACCCTAATGGGTCACAAACATATGAAAAAAAATTCCTATCATCTACCATTAAGATCCATTAAACCATAGGAAACATAATAGCATGCTTGAAAGGTTAGACCTCATCCTATGTTGACATGGGCCGAAACCCTAGGAAGCTTTAGGGTGCCAAAAACTTTCCCTACATCATGATCTATGTCTTACATATCATAATAAAACATTTAAGTGCACAAAAGAGAGTTTACATCATCCCTAAACCCAACCATCAACCTTGGCCAAAACCCTAGTGGCTCCCCTTCATGGTTTCCTCAACTTTAAATCTTAAACAGAAGTCTAAATCTTTGTTAAGCATCAAAGAACAATCATACCATAGGTGAGGGGGTCTTACCTTGGTTTGTCTTTGATTATCACCTTGAATGGAGAAGCCAAAAGAAAGCTCCTTGACCCTAGGCCTCTCCTTTGCCCTTGTATCCTTGTAGAAGGTCTTGGATCTTCAAGATCAAGTTCCCTTGTGAAACTTTTCCAAGGGAGAGGGGTCTTGTGGGTTTCGGCTATGAGAGGGAAGAAGAAGGAGAGGAGAGGCTTGGTGGATGAAGAGAAGAGGGAATGCCTTTCTTAATTGTTAAGTTATCATTCCTCTCATTTATACTCAATGAAGAGGGGCAAGTGAAGAGACATGGTGCCTCCTCTCATGGTGACTCTTCACTTCCTTTAGTCTTAACAAGAATCCACTTCATTCCCTCATAGCACTCTCTTGCTAGGTGAATTGGTTAGTACATGCATGGTGGTATGCTAGGTCCAAGGTTCAATCCTTGGTGCATGCACTTTATTTTTATTTTATTTTTTTTATTTTCAAAAATTTCCCCTAAGACCCACCCATAATCATACTAATATTCCTAACTAAATCTCATCTATGTTCATATTAATTCTACCTAAAATCCACTAATAACCATGATATTAGGAAAGCCCATATAAGACCCATTAGTACTTAGTTTCTCAAATTAAATGGGAAAATCATGGATAACTAGGCTAAAGTGCGCTCTAGTGTCTCTAGGTAAAAAAAACTATCTAGACATGATCAATATTTTAAAGAAAATATTGAGACAATTTTCCGCGTCATTACAACGCGGGTTTTACTTGGTTCCCATCCCCCCAGGGTCAGTACATCCAAGGCCTAAGCACTCAATCGTGAGTACACTAATGATCTCCTTTTCGGACTTTCCGGAGGCAGAGAAACCCGTCTTACAGTTTAGATTACACACAAGAAATAAATGAATTTAATACAAAAATAAAAAGAAAACCAACAAAAAGTTAAAGATCCGGCCAATTTGGAAGTCTAAAGTGACGCACACTTCTTCCTGGAGCCTCCTTGGTCGCAGAGCTTCGCCTTAAGCTCTTTTGTTTCACACAGACTGCTTTAGTGGATGTGAAAGTTGATGTTTTGGAATGAGGGATCGAACCCCTTTATATAGGCTGTTCTGGGGCGCCTGATAAGGTTGGGGCGCCGGCCACGTAGCGGTCAAAGCTTCATTCATAGTTGAGAACTCAGCGCAGGGATAAATATCCCTTCTCAGGCCCCTAACAGCTCTCAGGCGCCGATTAAGCCTTAGGCGCCTGTTAAGCCTCCGGCGCCTACCACGTGCTCAAAACATGACCCGACCGTCGCAAGCCTTCCCAGGCGCTTGACCCACATAGGGCGCCTGGGTTACCAGGCGCCTGAATCCATTCAGGTGCCTAGGAGCCCCTTTCCCAAGTTAGCTTGTTTTGTATTCTGCTCTCCTATCTTGCCTCCAACTCCAGGTACCTACAAGACAACAAACACAAGATAAATATACAGATAATCTTAGCCTTAAAGATTGGTTCTGACTTTGGATTTCACCTGAAACTCTAGGTCGAACCGACGCCTAATGTTTCCTTTCCCGGGGAACGCATCCTCACCTACTCCATACTTGGAGATGTTAATATTGCCAACCGGGACCTCCAGTTAGACTTTTGCTCAGCCTCCGAGAACCCGAATCTCGAGACGTCTGACCTTAACCCATCTCTACTTCTATTCGTGATCCCCGCTCGACTAAAGCATTTGCCAACCGGGACCTCTGGCTGGACTTTTGCTCGGTCTCTAAGAACTCGGATCTCGAGACATCCGACCTTGACCCATCTCTACTTCTGTCTGCCATCCTCGCTCTCAAAGACTCCGTTGCCCGATCCCCGGCCAGGACTTAGTGCTCAGTCTCCCGTACCAAGACTTCATGCCATGATTCACTCACTAGGACTTAGTCCAACCTAGCTTCACTCACTAGGACCCAACTTCACTCATCAGGATTTAGTTCACCTAGTTTCACTCACTAGGATTTCTTCCACCTAGCTTTCCTAGCTAGGACTCGGCTTCACTCACCAGAGTTTCTTTCACCAAAATCACTCCTTTGCTAGTCATCATGATCCTGACTAGACTTCCTCCAATCTTTAGGTAAATATAATCTCACACCTCAAGTCCGGTGTGATTTAATCCCTTGGTCAAACTGACCAACCCTGGGTTGTATTCATTCTGCCAAACATCAGATCCTGTTTGGCTTAACTCTTTGACAACCTGATCAAGACCTGGGTTTACCCTACCAAACATAAGGTCCTGTTTGGTTTAACCCTTGATCACTTTGACTACATCTTATATTGTCCAACATATATTGTTACTAACATTAGGATATTGTCAAACATCGAAAGCCTAGAGGATGACTGTTCATCACTGATGCATTTTGCACCAACAATCTCCCCTTTTTGATGTTTGAAAATATCTTAAGTTAGATTAGGTCTTCTGGTTCTAGGTTTAACACATGGGAGAAATAAAAAAATTCTAGTTTTAACACTTGGGAGAAATCGAAAAAATCTAACTTAAGCCCTCTCTTCCCCTTTGTTACACATCAAAAGGAAATAAACAAAAAAGAATGATTTGCACCAACAATAAGAAAAAAAAACTTATGCCTTTCTTCCCCTTTTTAAGATAGTCTCTCTCCTTCTTTCGAAAATACTAATGATATATATATATATATATATATATATATATATATTGAAAAATAATTTTTAAAACTCTCCCCCTTTTAAAAAAAAATTAAGTACTTATTCTAGAAAAATATGCTAAATGACACTATGTACTTTAAAAACATTACACGAAAAATATGTGAAACCCCTTTTTTTTAACAAATTTTAACTTTCGTAAGTCTCACACAATCCTAGGAATCTTGTTAATCACAAGAAAATTCGTATGTATCTTAGGGATTTTTCTAAACTCAAGATAAAGCATTTTTGAAACTTTTCAAAAGTATTTAAAGGGCAAAAACAAATTTTAGGATGAGTTTTGAAAATATAATATTATGTTTCAAATGATTTTAAAAGATAGTGCATGAAAGCATAATATTTTTGAAACTTTTTAATAGTTCTTTTTAATTTGACCTCCCCCTAAACTTGACACAGTCCTAGGAAGCTTGTTGAGTACAAGTGATCTTCCTCTGAGTCTTAGGGTTTGATTCAAATGAAAAGAGTTTAAAAACATTAATAAGTATTTTGAAATAATCAGGAATAATATATTAATTTCTTTTGACTTTGACTCCCCCTAAATCTGACACAATCTTAGGAATTCTTGTAGATCATTAAGAAATCATCCTATGTGTCTTTAGAGTTTATCTAAATCAAAAAAGCAATTAAAGCAATTTGAAGAATATTTTTGGATGAATATGATAGTTTTCAAGAAAATAATTTTTGAAAAATCTTATTTTTTGGAAAATATTTTTCGAACCTCATTTTGACAGAAATGATAATATTTTTTTTAAAGGACAACCCATTTTGAAATGATATAATTTTTTGAAAAGAATAAGTTTTGAGAAATAGTTTTAATAAAATCCTCAAAAATAAAAACTCCCCCTGAACCTGACACCCTCTGACTACCTTTGTTAACTACAAGGACCTCTACCAAAGTGTCTTAAGGGACTTTAGTGTTGACCTAGAAGGTTTGTGTCTATGTGTAGGTCAAACAACTTTCGAAACATTATAGTTTTTGAAAATGTATTCATAAATAAACACTCAATCAAGCATGAATTTATTAAAACATTATTTTGAAAATAGATTTTTAAGAAAATATCCTAATGATTTTGAAAACATTTTGAAAAGCATTTGTCAATTGATTAGTCCTTAACATCTCACCCATTTTAAGTGTCGCAATACAAGCAAGCACGGTTGCCTTATAGGTGTTTGTGAGATGCTTGAATAATATTTTCCAAATTAATTTATAGATTGCTTGACCTTGATTTAGATTCAAGTTTAATCAACTAGTAGCTTAAAAGTATTTTTCAATAATTGGCTTCTAAGTCTTGGCGAGGCACTGAGGCCTTCTTTGGCCATAGCCTTATTGGATCATCAACCCGTTCCTTAGACAAAGCCTTTTAAAGAAAGAATACATTTTAATTTACTTTTTGAAAAAACTCTGGTCTAACTAGTCTAGGATATGGCGAGGTAGCTTCGGCTAGTTCCCTAACGTACTATCATCTCACCCTATTCTCGTACAAGGTTAGGCAAGTATCAACCAATCTTTTTTCCTATCTATCCATTCTAAATTATGCAGAAACGTAAACATGAATGACATAGCAAATATATAAGACGAGAAAGGCAGATGCATGGACATGACATTTATGCATGAGTCAATCAAGTCAAAACATTTTAATTAAATTTCTAATAAAGTATCAAATTCTCGATTTGATACTAACCGTGTGAACCCACGAATATGTCAATCCACTTTGACATATTTGTTGTTATTTAGTTGATTGTTCCAGTTGAGTAGAAATTTATTTAATTTTATATCTGAAGGTAATTAATTGGAATTTAGTTCATTGATTTTATTAAATTAAGGATTGATTTTGTTATTATTAATTAATTAACATTTAAGTTGTTAAAAAGGATTTAAGTTGTAAAGAGTTAGTTAACATTTAAATTTTTAAGGATTAATTAAGTTTTGAGTTATTATGATTTAATTAGTTAAGAATTAAGTAATGGTTAAATTGTTAAGAATTAATTAATGATTTAATTATTTAAGTATCAATTAAGGTTTAATTATTTAAGGATTAATTAAGGTTTAATTATTTAAGGATCAATTAAGGTTTAATTATTTAAGGATTAATTAAGGTTTAATTATTTAAGGAATAATTAAAGTTTAATTATTTAAGAATTAAGGTTTAATTATGTAGGGATTAAATTGTTAACAGTTTTGGATCTAGTTGCATGATTTCCATTAATTGAAAAATATCTGAATCATCTATAATTTCTTTTTTATTTATTTTTTCATGTTTATTTAATACTTCTGCTTTATTTGAATTTTGTAAACCTTATTAACTATAGCTTTAATTCTAATAAATTCATTTTCATCTTCATCTTGATCTTCAGAGTTATGTTCAGAAATTGTATCATTATCTTCATAATAGGTAGAATAATTTTCAAGATTATTAATTAAAGTTATAGTATTATATTCAAAGGTGTATTAAGTATTATCTTCAAGATTATCTATAGTATTATCTTTAATATCCTCTTCAAAAATGGATTGAACTTTAATTTCAGAAATATCAGAATTATCAACAATAATTTCATTATTATCCTTAGAATTGTCAGAATTAATAGTAATATTACTAACTAAGGTATTATCATTATCCTTGCGTTGTTAGAATTATTAATTGAAATATTATCATTCTTAACCTTATTAGAAATAGTAGAAATTAAAGGATTATTAATTATAATTTCATCATTATCCTCAGAATTAACAATAATATTATTATTATCCCTAACATTACTAGAATTATCAGATAAAATATTAGAATTAATTCTAAAAATTATTGCATTAATATTATGGATTAATGAGTTAATGTTTGATATTTTAATATTGTCAATATTTGGTAATTTGTCATGTAATAAATTAAGTTGACTATTCAAAAAATCTAATTGATCAGGAAACATTACCAGTGTTAACTAAATTATCAGAATGCTTGTAAAACTGTGCAGGAATTTGAAAATTATTGTCAAAATTAATTTTTGTTACCTCCTTTACCGTAGTTGCATTTTTTGACATTGTGGATCGAGCCTTTTTCTAGTTTGGGCACTGGTTCTTATAATGTCCCAGCCTTTGGCATTTGATGCAGCAGATGTGGCTCTTGTCCCTCCGGACTCCTGGCGCTGGTACCTCTTTTGCCGCCGGTGGTCAAGATCGAGTCTTACGAGTAGGACACTGATTTTGATAGTATCCTCTCTCCCTGTACTTAAAACATATAATATGAAATTTAAAAACTGACATAATTAAGAAAATACTTGTATGTACCCTTACTCCCCCTAAATATCTGGCATCTTTGCTCCTCCGGCTGTTAGTCCGTTGAAGAGCTTGCAGGCTCTAATACTAGTTGTAGGATCGGTGCCGGTCGATAGAGGGGGGGTGAATATCGACTCGTAAAATTCTTCAGAAAACTCGTCATTTGTCTTTCTATCAGGGTTAGTATGCATCGGATATAATAATAAAGAAAAATAACAGACAAGTGACATGCGGATTTTACTTGGTTCCCAACCTCCAGGGTCACTACATCCAAGGCCTAAGCACTCAATCGTGAGTCCACTAATGATCTCCTTTCTGTACTTTCCGAAGGTGGAGAAAGCCATCTTACAATTTTAAACAAGGAATAAATGAATTTAATATGTAAATAAAAAGCAAACAACAAAAAGCTAAAGATTCGACCAATCCGAAAGTCCGAAGTACCGCACACTTCTTCCTGGAGCCTCCTTGGTCGCAGAGCTTCGCCTTGAGCACTTTTGTTTTACACGGACTGTATTAATGGATGTGAAAGTTGATGTTCTAGAATGAGGGGTCGAACCCCTTTATATAGGCTATTCTGAGGCGCTTGATAAGGCTGGGGCGCCTACCACGTAGCGGTCAAAGCTTCATCCATAGCTGCGAACTTGGCGAAGGGATAAGCATCCCTTCTAAGGCACCTAACAGCTCTCAGGCGCATGTTAAGCCTTAGGCGCCTGCCACGTGGTCAAAACTTGGCTCGACCATCGCAGGCCTTCCCAAGCGCGTGACACACACAAGGCGTATGGGTTACTGGGCACCTGAATCCATTCAGGTGCCTGGGAGCCCCTTTCCCAGGTTAGCTTATTTTGTGTTCTACTCATCTATCTTGGCCTCCAACTCCAAGTACTTGCAAGACAACAAAACACAAGACAAATATACAGATAATCTTAGCCTTAAAGATTGGTTCTGACTTTGAATTTTACCCGAAACCCTAGGTCGAACTAAGGCCTAATGTTCCCTTTCCCGGGGAACACATCCTCACCTACTCCATACATGGAGAAGTTAATATTGCCAACTGGGACCTCCGGTTGGACTTTCGCTCAGCCTCCGAGAACCCGAATCTTGAGACGTCCAACCTTGACCCGTCTCTACTTCTGTTCGCTATCCCCGCTCGACTAAAGCTTTTGCCAACTGGGACCTCCGGTTGGGCTTTTACATGGCCTCCGAGAACTCGGATCTCGAGACGTCCGACCTCGACCCGCCTCTACTTCTGACCGCCATCCTCGCTCGGCAAAGACTCCATTGCTCGATCCCCGACCAGGACTTAGTGCTCAGTCTCCCGTACAAAGACTTCATGCCATGATTCACTCACCAAGACTTAGTCCAACCTAGCTTCACTCACTAGGACCCAACTTCACTCACCAGGATTTAGTTCACCTAGCTTCACTCACTAGGATTTCTTCCACCTAGCTTCCCTTGCTAGGACCCGACTTCACTCACCAGAGTTTCTTTCACCAAAATCACTCCTTTGCTAGTTGTCATGATCCTAACTAGACTTCCTCTAATCTTTAGGTAAATATAATCTCACACCTCAAGTCCGGTGTGATTTAATCCCCTGGTCAACTGACCAACCCTGGGTTGTATTCATTCTGCCAAACATCAGATCCTGTTTGGTTTAACCCTTTGTCAACCTGATCAAGACCTGAGTTTACCCTACCAAACATAAGGTCCTGTTTGGTTTAACCCTTGATCACTTTGACTACACCTTATATTGTCCAACATACATTTTTACAAACTTTAGCATATTGTCAAACATTGAAACCCTAGAGGATGACTGTTCATCATTGATGTATTTTGCACCAACAATCTCCCCCTTTTTTATGTTTGACAATATCTTAAGTTAGATTGGGTCTTCAAGTTCTAGGTTTAACACTGTTGGGACCGGGTGCATGTCGACAAGGATACGGGTTCGTAAAATTTTAAATTTTTACGTACAGCGGAAGAATTAGTATAAAATAATTTCCTAAATTATTTTAACCACGTATCTAGCATGCAACCTTATGGTGTGTGGACATAATCATAAATTAAAACTTTACGGAAAAGTAAACTAATTTACTAAGTACCTCTCATAACTCAAAGTAAGGGACGAGATCCAACCGTAGCGTCCCTTGGAAGCTCCGCCTCTATTCGCGTCCACGCCGAGTTCTCTTCGGGATGACTTCGCAAAGCCATGAGTTTTGTGCCGACGAGAACTACTAGATTCTCCGAAGACACAACTAGAAGAACAAGAGAAAAGATAGGAAACTAACTACCAAGAATCGGAATCCAAATTCCGAGAAGGAAGGAGATAACACCCGCTTCTTCTTCTTCTTCGTTGGCTTCTCCTTGGTGTTGATAGCTCACGGCAACAATTGGAGAAGTTGGAGCGCCGGCCCTAGGGTTTGCAAAGGGGGGGGGGCGCCGACCCTAATCCTCAAGGAGGGCGCCGGCCCTAAGGGGATGAAAGAAGAGAGAATAAGAGAGAGAGGGAGAGATTAGCTCTATACCAATTGACAACTCAATTGATTGGAATTAAGGGCTTGCTCTTGGTTCCTTTATATAGTATCATCTCCCTTGCCAAGTCTCCCTCTTAACGGAATTTTCATAACAAATTTATCCTATAAATTCTCTTATGAATTATTCCGTTTAAACCAAGTTTTATTATAACTAATTTTATAATAAAACCAATACTTTCTCCCTTTTAATTATGGAATAAAATTTCTATAAAATTTTCTTATCATGGATAAATCAATTCATAATTGATTTTATAAATTAAAATTAAACCGATTTATGGTTCATTTTAATTTCCATAAAAAGAATAAATTTACTACAAATTTCTTTATAAATCTCTCTATATAAATTTCTTTATATATCAATTTATTTATCCATAATTTATAAAACAAATCGCGCTAGATTTATTTTATTAATTAAACCAATTAAATTGGTTTTCTTCCCCTTTAATGGCCGGCCACAACAAAGAGGTTTGGCACCCTCTTTGGCCGGCCAAACCAACCCGAACCGATCGCGAATTAAACTCATTTAATTCGCCCAATAAGCCTTCAAAAGACTTAGCCATTTTTAGCTTCCATTGCGCCTCTGACAAATTCAGATTCGACTTATTTCTCTTGATCGGAAAATCCAATTTTCAACTCGTTTTAAATCCCTCGGATTACTCGTAGTGCGTGTGACTAAATAGGCTTTCGATTTATGTTGGCCGTCTATAATCAACAAATTATAGAACGATCATGAGTGGCACCTAGTAGTACATCATGTCCCCCAATTAATCGAAAGATCAACGGTTTGACCTCAGAAGAAATTATTCTGAAACCCTTCAGCAGCTCTAATGAATCGTGCCCCATTCCCTTCACTACCTTATACCCACTTGGTTCAGGACATGGTCTGTTTGTGTCAGTCCCCACTAGACTGACTACGTCACATCTAGCCCAAGTAGTGTCTTTCTCGTCCTTTAGATTTCTAATTACTCTCATGTATTTTAGAGACTCGCACTCTAAACATGATATACTCTGGCCAGAGGTTTTTAAGTAACAATCCGACGATAGGCCTGGGTATACATCTCCTCGCAAGGAGTGGCGAATCCTTTGTAGGCTGTTCAAACATCTTCGGGCACTTTGGCTTATACCCAATCATCCTGGGTCCACACCTCCTTGGAGATGTTTGCTTAAGATGTTAAAGTATAAGTCTCCATGACCAAGATGACTTGAACACCGCAAGTCAAAGGAACATCGCACTTAAGCTGCAGTAAGAACTTCATTGACATATCTACATGTAGATTCCCATATGAAGTCTTACAGCTAGTCACTCCAATGAACTAGTTCCCTTAACTAGCATCCATGTTTATCTCCGGACATCCCAATGTCACCAGCCAGTGAGAATCAGCTGATTAGAGAATAACTCATGCTAGTCTCAACAGAATTGATAGTGTCTGTATTTATCAATTCATCGACTAGGGATATTTTCAATACTTCACAATTGCACATTTAGAGATAGTCACTAGTTGTGATCCCATCACAAATTCTCTTATGCTGTGAATTGTATTGCGGACATTCAGTAGATGAGTTCAAGATCCCAATCAAATACACAAAACATGTATACTCAAATAGTGAATTATCATTTATTAATATAAATGTTTACATCATAAGGCGATTGCCTTTGGACACTTCTCTCATATCACTAACAAACTCCCACTTGGCCTAATGCCAATCGCTACGGTATCCAATACCACAGGCTCTAACATGCCCCTCAAACTTGCTTTGAGGCAAGGCCTTAGTTAAAGGATCTGCTATATTCCTTTCAGTGGGAACCCTCTCAATTTGTATGTCATTCCTACTTATAATCTCTCTGATTAGATGATAGCGTCGAAGCACGTGTTTGGATCGCTGATGAGACCTTGGTTCCTTCGCTTGTGCAATAGCTCCATTGTTGTCGCAGTAAACCGGCACTGCTTCATCAATGGTTGGAACCACGCCAAGTTCTGAGACAAACTTCTTGATCCAAACTGCTTCCTTTGCTGCTTCCGAAGCTGCGATATATTCCGCTTCCGTGGTAGAATCCGCTACGGTGTCTTGTTTGGAACTTTTCCAACTTACTGCACCTCCATTCAAAGTAAATACGTATCCAGACTGCGATTTGGAGTCATCCTTATCTGTCTGGAAACTGGCATCTGTATACCCACGTATTACCATATCTCCTTCTCCATATATTAGGAACACATCCTTAGTTCTTCTTAAGTACTTAAGGATTGTCTTTACAGCCGCCCAATGATCCATTCCCGGATCCGACTGGTATCTGCTTGTGACGCTCAAAGCATACGATACATCGGGCCTTGTACATAACATAGCATACATGATAGATCCTATTGCGGATGCATAGGGAATCTTATTCATGCAAATCCTCTTGTCTTCTGTGCGCGGACACATAGACTTCGAAAGGTTGATCCCATGCCTGATGGGAAGGTAACCTTTCTTGGATTCCGACATGCTAAACCTTTTAGCACTCGGTCTATATATGTAGACTGCGAAAGACCAAGCAACCGTTTTGATCTATCTCTATAGATTCTAATCCCAAGGATATAGGTTGCTTCTCCCAGGTCTTTCATGGAGAAAGTTTTGGACAACCAAATCTTAACTGTTTGTAAAACTGATATATCGTTTCCTATTAGTAATATGTCATCGACATATAATACTAGGAATACGACTGCACTCCCACTAACCTTCTTGTACACACAAGGTTCGTCAGGATTTTGTGAGAAATCAAACTCTTTGATTGTCTCATCAAAACGGATGTTCCAGCTCCTAGATGCTTGCTTTAGTCCATATATGGATCGTTGAAGCATGCATACTTTGGTTTTATCAACCGATGTGAAACCTTCAGGTTGTATCATGTATACATCCTCAAGCAGGTTTCCGTTAAGGAAAGCTGTTTTCACATCCATTTGCCATATCTCATAATCATAATGAGCTGCTATGGCTAGGAGCATTCGAATGGATTTAAGCATAGCTACTGGCGAATAGGTTTCGTCATAATCAATTCCTTGTTTCTGACGATATCCTTTTGCCACTAATCTAGCCTTAAAGGTAACTACATTACCTTCCATGTCGGTTTTCTTCTTGAAAACCCACTTGCACCCTATGGGCTTAATCCCTTCAGGTGGGTTAACCAAGTCCCATACTTGGTTTTCATACATGGAATCCATTTCCGACTTCATGGCTTCAAGCCATTTGTCCCTTTCTGAACTTTTCAGAACATCTTCATAACTGATAGGTTCGTCATCGCTTATGAGTAACACGTCGTTCGATTCACTTATGAGAAATCCGTATCTCTCTGGAATATTGCGTTTCCTATCAGACCTACGAAGAGGTGGTGTTATTTTAGGTTCAACTGATAGCTCATCATTATGAGGTATTGGTTGTGGGTCTAGACTAGGTGTCTCTGTAATGTCTATTGGAGTTTCTTGAACTTCATCAAGTTCAATGCCACTCCCACTGTTTTCTTGTAAAAGAAATTCCTTTTCTAGAAATATAGCATGCCTTGAAACAAACACCTTTTGGTCCAAGGGATGATAGAATTGGTAACCCTTCGTTTCCTTAGGGTATCCAATAAATAGACATTTATCAGACTTAGCATCCAATTTGTCTGATACAGTCCGCTTCACATAAGCGGGACAACTCCATATCTTAAGGTGAGTTAAGTGAGGTTTCTTACTATTCCATATCTCATATGGAGTAGTAGAGACTACCTTGGTCGGGACACTGTTTAGCAAGTAAACAGCTGTCTTAAGTGCATAGCCCCAAAAGGATTTTGGAAGAGTTGCATGGTTCATCATGGATCTAACCATGTCCATCAAGGTTCGGTTACGCCTCTCAGATACACCATTATGCTGTGGTGTATACGGCGGAGTCCATTGGGATAATATCCCATTGTCCCTAAGATAATCTTGAAACTCTTGACTTAAGTATTCACCACCCCGATCGGATCGAAGTATTTTAATACTTTTGCCAAGTTGTTTCTCTACTTCATTTCTGAACTCTTTGAATTTCTCAAAAGCTTCAGATTTGTGTTTCATCAAGAACACATACCCGAATCGTGAGTGATCATCGATAAAGGTGATGAAGTAGCTATAGCCTCCTTGTGCAAGAGTTGACATTGGTCCACATACATCAGTATGTATTAGACCAAGCAATTCTCCCACTGGATTACCTTTTCGAGAAAAGGGTAATTTGGTCATCTTGCCTTTTAAGCATGATTCGCATGTATCAAATGAACCGGGTTCAAATGATTCCAAAATTCCACATCGGTGTAATTTGGTCATGCGTTTCTTACTTACATGGCCAAGACGGCAATGCCAAGTGTAGGAGTCTATTCGATTATCTATTCGAGTATGTTTGTTGCTAACTTCGATATTGAAAACGTCACTGGATAAATCTAACGTGTAGATGCCATTGCACAAAGTTCCATTCCCATAAAGAACGCCATTTAAAGTTATGTAACAACAATTGTTACTAAAAGTTAAATGATAACCTTTTTCATTCAAACATGAAGTAGATACAATGTTCTTTATTAATGAAGGAACAAAATAACAATTATCCAATTCTAAGACACGTCCAGTGGGGAGCTTTAGCAAATAGGTTTCGATGGCAACAGCAGCAATCTTTGCTCCATTTCCAACTCGCATATTTGCTTCTCCTTTGACGAGTCTTCTTCTATTCCTTAGCCCCTGTATGTCATTACATATATGTGAGCTACACCCAGTATCAAGTACCCAGGTATTTGAGGAAATAGAGTGACATTCAATAACGAAGATACCTGAAGAGGATGGGGCATCGGATGCCTTATTCTTCAAGGACTCAAGATAAACTTTGCAGTTTCTTCGCCAGTGACCCTCCTTGCCACAATGATGGCAAGTTCCTTTTGGTTTCTTTTCAGTCTTCTTGGCCTTTTTCTTCTTCCCTTTGTTCTGTTCTTTGCCTTCCTCATAGAACCTTTCTTCGAGGAACCAACTAACAGTACCGCCTTTTGATCCGGCTTCACAGAAGGCTCTACAGTCTTCAGCAGGTTGAGCAACTCAGGAATGGTGGTCTCTAGTTTGTTCATCCGATAGTTCATCACAAATTGTGAATAACTTTTGGGCAAACAACTCAGAATTAAGTCAATACTTAGTTCATGATCCATTGCAAAACCGAGTGTGCTCAGTCGCTCAATGTACCCCAACATCTTTAACACAAACTGCGAGGCAGAAGTGCCTTCCTGCATCTTAGTGGTGAAGAGGAGTCTGGAGACTTCGAACCTTTCGGATCTCGCCTGCTCTTCAAACAACTCATGAAGATGGAAGATGATGGTATAAGCATCCATATGCTCATGCTGCTTTTGTAGCTCAGGTACCATAGAGGCTAGCATAATGCAACTCGCAAGTTCAGAATCGGTCACATGTTTCTGATGGGCCAACAATTGGTCCGGAGTTGCATTTTCTGGAGGATGGTGGGAAGTTGATTTTCAATGACATAAGCAAGCTTCTCCGCCTTGAGGACTATCCTCAGGTTTCGAAGCCAGTCCATGAAGTTCGGCCCAGTAGTTTATTGGTGTCCAAAATGGAACGCAAGTTTAGAGAAGACATGATCGAGTGATTATCCTAGAAATACAAATTGAGTTTATGTGAGAAGAATGATTAAAGAATGTATCAACATACATAAATAAAATCCTATTTATTTTTCAAATTGAATAACCCTTTTTATCAATTCGGGAGATCGTAGGAACATCTCCAAATAGGTTGATATCCAACCATAGATAAGAACAACCATGACTGTGGCCATCAAGTTTTTCTTAGCTATGAAGGTAGGTAATTACACCGATTACATATCACATATATGTAACTATCACTTTATGCTATCAACTAATTGAATGTTTGCATAAATCATTGGGTTGTTAACTCTTTAACAAGTATGTAACATTTTACATAGCACCCAACTGCACCTCTCTTTACAACGACCTTGGCTGTGGCACAACAAATCGATGCTCCAAGCTTAAGGCTGACCCATTAATCAAGAAATAGTTTTAATATGGTTGGAGCTCATTCAACCGTTTAGTCAGGCTTGGATGTGTCCAACAACCATAACTAAGGAATGACCTCTGACTCCAACTATATTATTCATAAACTAATTCCATGGTTTGAACATGTTGAGGTTCAAGCTGGGCATGGATGTGTCCATCAACCCAAACGAGAAACAAAACTCCGATTCTAACCATATTAATGGAAGGTGTTGGCCTTAATATTTTGTAAGGGGTTTTTGGGTCTCATCCTTTCTTTTCTAAGCACATTCATGACATTACGTCATGACTAATGATTTCCTTAATAAAGTATGTATGTGACTTAAGTTATCAAGTCTCATTAATTGAATTAGGAACCGGATTTCCTAATTCTAATTTCATACTATATTAAAGGAATTGTTTTGGGAAACAATTTCCTAAATTGTCATAATCAATTTTGGAAATAATATGTTCAAGACTTTGATTTCTCTAAATCAAAACTTATTAAATTAAGAGACAATTCCCTTAATTCAACCACATATTATTTTCATGAAAATCTCAATTAAGAAACTCTATAGGAAATCATTTTCCTAATTAATTTTGGAGACAACAATATGTAAGAGCATCACCTCTTAAAACATATTTTATTCATGGATTTAATTAATTACAACAAATCGTTTTCTAAGGGTGGCTCCCTGAGGCTCAGATACCCAAAGAAAAATAATTTGTTGTAAATCCAATTGGACGGCTCCCCGAGGCTCAATCCAAAATAAAGAATTTTGTTGTCAATTTAAAGACCAATTCAAATTTAATTGTCAATTAGCTGTCCATGAATTTGTCTAGACTTTCTTAAAAGAAAGTGCCCAAAATTGCGAGATTTCATAAATTGGTTTTCAGAATAATTGTAAGTTTCTGGTACAAAGAAAACTTACATATTTCCAAAGTTGAAAAATTTCTAAAATAGAAAATTTCCAAAATTGGAAAGTTTTCAAAGATGGGAAGTTTTCACAATTATTATAAAATTTTTAGAAACTAGGATATTTCAAAAGTATGCGAAATTTCATGAGGATTTCCAAACTTAGAAATTCCTAAATCTAAAATTTATTATAATTGGAAAGTTTCCATAATTGAAAATTTTTTTCCAAAATTGAGATTATGACAAAGTTTTTCGCAAAACAATTATATGATTATGTCGAACACTAACCGGCTCTGATACCACTGTTGGGACCGGGTGCATGTCGACAAGGATACGGGTTCGTAAAATTTTAAATTTTTACGTGCAGCGGAAGAATTAGTATAAAATAATTTCCTAAATTATTTTAACCACGTATCTAGCATGCAACCTTATGGTGTGTGGACATAATCATAAATTAAAACTTTGCGGAAAAGTAAACTAATTTACTAAGTACCTCTCGTAACTCGAAGTAAGGGACGAGATCCAACCGTAGCGTCCCTTGGAAGCTCTGCCTCTATTCGCGTCCACGCCGAGTTCTATTTGGGATGACTTCGCAAAGACACGAGTTTTGTGCCGACGAGAACTACTAGATTCTCCGAAGACACAACTAGAAGAACAAGAGAAAAGATAGGAAACTAACCACCAAGAATCGGAATCCAAATTCTGAGAAGGAAGGAGATAACACCCGCTTCTTCTTCTTCTTCGTTGGCTTCTCCTTGGTGTTGATAGCTCACGACAACAATTGGAGAAGTTGGAGCGCCGGCCCTAGGGTTTGCAAAGGGGGGGGGGCGCCGGCCCTAAGGGGATGAAAGAAGAGAGAATAAGAGAGAGAGGGAGAGATTAGCTCAATACCAATTGACAACTCAATTGATTGGAATTAAGGGCTTGCCCTTGGTTCCTTTATAAAGTATCATCTCCCTTGCCAAGTCTCCCTCTTAACGAAATTTTCATAACAAATTTATCCTATAAATTCTCTTATGAATTATTCCATTTAAACCAAGTTTTATTATAACTAATTTTATAATAAAACCAATACTTTCTCTCTTTTAATTATGGAATAAAATTTGTATAAAATTTTCTTATCATGGATAAATCAATTTATAATTGATTTTATAAATTAAAATTAAACCAATTTATGGTTCATTTTAATTTCCATAAAAAGAATAAATTTACTACAAATTTCTTTATAAATCTCTCTATATAAATTTCTTTATATATCAATTTATTTATCCATAATTTATAAAACAAATCGTGCTAGATTTATTTTATTAATTAAACCAATTAAATTGGTTTTCTTCCCCTTTAATGGCCAGCCACAACAAAGAGGTTTGGCACCCTCTTTGGCCATCCAAACCAACCCGAACCGATCGCGAATTAAACTCATTTAATTTGCCCAATAAGCCTTCAAAAGACTTAGCCATTTTTAGCTTCCATTGCGCCTCTGACAAATTCAGATTCGACTTATTTCTCTTGATCGGAAAATCCAATTTTCAACTCGTTTTAAATCCCTCGGATTACTCGTAGTGCGTGTGACTAAATAGGCTTTCGATTTATGTTGGCCGTCTATAATCAACAAATTATAGAACGATCATGAGTGGCACCTAGTAGTACATCATGACCCCCAATTAATCGAAAGATCAACGGTTTGACCTTAGAAGAAATTATTCTGAAACCCTTCAGCAGCTCTAATGAATCGTGCCCCATTCCCTTCACCACCTTATACCCACTTGGTTCAGGACATGGTCTGTTTGTGTCAGTCCCCACTAGACTGACTACGTCACATCTAGCCCAAGTAGTGTCTTTCTCGTCCTTTGGATTTCTAATTACTCTCATGTATTTTAGAGACTCGCACTCTAAACATGATATACTCTGGCCAGAAGTTTTTAAGTAACAATCCGACGATAGGCCTGGGTATACATCTCCTCGCAAGGAGTGGTGAATCCTTTGTAGGCTGTTCAAACATCTTCGGGCACTTTGGCTTATACCCAATCATCCTGGGTCCACACCTCCTTGGAGATGTTTGCTTAAGATGTTAAAGTATAAGTCTCCATGACCAAGATGACTTGAACACCGCAAGTCAAAGGAACATCGCACTTAAGCTGCAGTAAGAACTTCATTGACATATCTACATGTAGATTCCCATATGAAGTCTTATAGCTAGTCACTCCAATGAACTAGTTCCCTTAACTAGCATCCATGTTTATCTCCGGACATCCCAATGTCACCAGCCAGTGAGAATCAGCTGATTAGAGAATAACCCATGCTAGTCTCAACAGAATTGATAGTGTCCGTATTTATCAATTCATCGACTAGGGATATTTTCAATACTTCACAATTGCACATTTAGAGATAGTCACTAGTTGTGATCCCATCACAAATTCTCTTATGCTGTGAATTGTATTGCGGACATTCAGTAGATGAGTTCAAGATCCCAATCAAATACACAAAACATGTATACTCAAATAGTGAATTATCATTTATTAATATAAATGTTTACATCATAAGGCGATTGCCTTAGGACACTTCTCTCATATCACTAACAAACACATGGGAGAAATCGAAAAAATTCTAGATTTAACACTTGGGAGAAATCAAAAAATTCTATCATAAGCCCTCTCTCCCCCTTTGTCACACATCAAAAGGAAATAAACAAAAAAGAAAGATTTTCACCAACAATAAGAAAAAAAAACTTAAGCCTTTCTTCCCCGTTTTAAGATAGTCTCTCTCCTCCTTTTGAAAATACTTAAGATATATATATATATATATATATATATATATATATATTCAAAAATAATTTTCAAAACTCTCCCCAAGTACTTGTTCTAGAAAAATATGATAAATGACACTAAGTACTTTAAAAAACATTACACCAAAAATATGTGAAACCCCTTTTTTTTTTAACAAATTTGAACTTCCCTAAGTCTGACACAATCCTAGGAATCTTGTTAATCACAAGAAAATTCCTATGTGTCTTAGGGATTTTTTGAAACTCATGATAAAACATTTTTGAAACTTTTCAAAAGTATTTAACAGGCAAAAAAAAAATTCAGGATGAGTTTTGAAAATATAATATTATGTTTTCAAATGATTTTAAAAGATAGTGCATGAAAGTATAATATTTTTGAATCTTTTTAATAATTCTTTTTAATTTGACCTCCCCCTAAACTTGATGCAGTCCTAGGAAACTTGTTCACAACAAGTGATCTTCCTCTGAGTCTTAGGGTTTGATTCAAACGAAAAGAGTTTTAAAAACATTAATAACTATTTTGAAATAATCATGAATAATATATTAATTTCTTTTGACTTGGACTCCCCCTAAATCTGACACAATCTTAGGAATTCTTGTAGATCATTAAGAAATCTTGTTATGTGTCATTAGAGTTTATCCAAATCAAAAAAGTAATTAAAGCAATTTGAAGAATATTTTTGGATGAATATGATAGTTTTCAAGAAAATAATTTTTGAAGAATCTTTTTTTTGGAAAATATTTTTCGAACCGCATTTTGACAGAAATGATAATAATTTTTTTTAAAGCACAAACCAATTTGAAAAGATATAAATTTTTGAAAAGAATTAATTTTGAGAAATAGTTTTTAAAAAAATTTGCAAAAATAAAAACTCCTCCTGAACCTGACACCTTCTGGCTACCCTTGTTAAGTACAAGGACCTCTACCTATGTGTCTTAAGGGACTTTAGTGTTCACCTAGAAGGTTTGTGTCTAAGTGTAGGTCAAACAACTTTCAAAACGTTATCATTTTTGAAAATGTATTCATAAGTAAACACCCAATCAAGCATGAAATTTATTAAAATATTATTATGTTTAATCAGTATTTTGAATATAGATTTTTAAGAAAATATCCTAATGATTTTGAAAACATTTTGAAAAGCATTTGTCAATTGATTAGTCCTTAACATCTCACCCATTTTATGTGTCGCAATACAAGCAAGCACGGTTGCCTTATGTTGGTGCTTGGATGGCTAGAGAGGGGGGGGGGTGAATGTAGTCAGACACAAATTTCTTTCACTTTTGAAACTCTGCTCTTAGGGTTAGTCGCAGCACAACGGAAGCAATATAAAAACAGAGAGATGCAGAAACTAAACCCTAAATTAAGCACAAGCACAAAACGCTAACAAAGAGGATTTACAAGGTTCGGGGATAACTTGCCCTACTCCTTGGCGTGCCCGTAAGGTGGGCGATCCCTTGATCGTCGGTAGATTAAGCTCCATAAAATCAGGATAGAATGAAACCTCCTTCTCGGTGGAGTAACCTCTCCACAGCGTTTCAATAGAATGAAGTATTAAGTACAGAGAAACACGAGAAGAAATCTTACAGAGCACTTAGGACAGAAAGAACACAAGCGAACTCCTCACCGAGCTCCACTCAGCACAGATCTCACGCAAGAACTCCCTGCTCTTCGTGTCTTCTTGCTGATGGACTCGCCAAGCTCCTTGTTTCTTCCAAGTGCTCAAGTATCAGAATGTTGCTCAAGAATCACAGTTGCTTGCTCAAAGAGATGGATCAACAAGTTCTCCCCAAAAACTGTTTTTCGATCAATTGCAGAGACTTCTTCACCACCAAGCCTTTAAGCCTCTGCTCAATGAACGCCAGGTCACAGCCACCTCTTTGCAGCTCCCAGTTGCTCAACTACAACTGCCCAGCTATCCTGACCTCTCCTGGACTCCCTGAGCTCCCCTCAACCGAGCCTCAGTCAGCATCTCAGTGGCGCAGTTGTTCGTTGAAACTTGAGAAGGTAAACTGCCAAACCTGATGAAGCAAAAGCCTCCGTTTGACTCCCCTTGAGTGAACCTGAGTTATCTGCACACTTAGCAGGTCATTAGCATAGCAAATCAACAGAGGATCAAGTATAAGAAGAATCAGAGTAGTGATCAGTAGTGTATCAGTAGAAATCAGAACGCAATCAGAACTCTGACAGCGTTTTTGAATTAAAGCTGTCATCTACTGATCGATCATTGGACCGATCAGAGTGACCCCTGATCGATCACCAGACCGATCAGGACATGTCCAGTCTGATCAGGCTCCAGCCTGATCGATCCACGGTGAGAAACCAAGAATCACGACCTTCTTGTGATCAGTCACCCTGACTGATCCCAAGTCATGGATCGGTCACCAGACCGATCCACCCCATTGTAGGGTGTTTTTCCAGATTCACAGCCCAAGCCTACTGATCTGTCACCAGACCGATCAGGATGTGGCCTGATCGGTCCGGGGACCGATCAGAGCACCTCCTGACCGATCAGGCTCTAGCCTGATCGGTTATAGTGAGTAGCTCGCGACAATTGAACGTTCACCAGAACGATCTGAATAGTCTCCCTGATCGGTCACCAGACCGATCAGGAGTCGAACAGAACACATCCAAAGTCTTTGTATGCTCCCTGATCGGTCACCAGACCGATCAGACATCACTGGATCGGTCACCAGACTGATCAGACATCACTGGATCGGTCACCAGACCGATTCACGAAGGAACTCCGTGCCAACTTCATTAATCGGTCACCAGACCGATCCAGGCAAGGCCAAATTCACTCTAAGTCAAGAGAATGGGCTCCCAGCCTTCTCTGACTCGTACTCAGTCCCCTCGACCAAGATTTCATGCCCAGTTTCACTGACCGGGACTTTATCCAACCTAGCTTCCCAAGCTAGGACCTGGCTTCACTCACCAGGATTTCAGTCAACCTAGCTTCCCAAGCTAGGACCTGGCTTCCCAAGCCAGGGTTTTATCCAACCTAGCTTCTCAAGCTAGGACCTGGCTTCCCAAGCCAGGATTTCTTCCAACCTAGCTTCCCAAGCTAGGACCTGGCTTCCCAAGCCAAGGTTTCACCTAGTGCCACTAGGTGTGCCTAGTCCCACTAGGTCTTTTCCACTTCACCTAGTCCCACTAGGTGTGCCTAGTCCCACTAGGTCTTTTCCCATGCCAGCGTGCGATCTCCCGATCCACCTGGACTTAACCTGAATTCATTCAACCAAACTTAAATCATTGTCAACACCAAAACAACAATCGGGCCAGACTGCATCAACACCTTATAGGTGTTTGTGAGATGCTTGAATAATTTTTCTCAAATTAATTTATAGATTGCTTGACCTTGAGTTAGATTCAAGTTTAATCAACTAGTAGCTTAAAAGTATTTTTCAATAATTGGCTTCCATGTCTTGGCGAGGCACAGAGTCCTTCTTTGGTCGTAGCCTTATTGGATCATCAACCCTTTCCTTAGACAAAGCCTTTTAAAGAAAGAATGCTTTTTAATTTACTTTTTGAAAAACTCTGGTCTAACTAGTCTAGGATGTGGCGAGGTAGCTTCGGCTAGTTCCCTAACGTACTATCATCTCGCCCTATCCTCGTGCTAGGTTAGGCAAGTATCAACCAATCTTTTTCCTATATATCCATTTTAAATTATGCAGAAACGTAAACATGAATGACATAGCAAATATATAAGACGAGAAAAGCAAATGCATGGACATGGCATTTATGCATGAGTCAATCAAGTCAAAATATTTTAATTAAATTTCTAATAAAGTATCAAATTCTCGATTTGATACTAACTGTGTGAACCCGTGAATATGTCAATCCACTTTGACATATTTATTGTTATTTAGTTGATTGTTCCAGTTGAGTAGAATTTTATTTATTTTCATATCTGAAGGTAATTAATTGGAATTTAGTTCATGGATTTTATTGAATTAAGGATTGAATTTGCTATTATTAATTAATTAACATTTAAGTTGTTAAAAAGGATTTAAGTTGTAAAGAGTTAGTTAACATTTAAGTTATTAAGGATTAATTAAGTTTTGAGTTATTATGATTTAATTAGTTAAGAATTAATTAAAGGTTAAATTGTTAAGAATTAATTAATGATTTAATTATTTAAGAATCAATTAAGGTTTAATTATTTAAGGATTAATTAAGGTTTAATTATTTAAGCCTTCTTTGGTCATAGCCTTATTGGATCATCAACCCTTTCCTTAGACAAAACCTTTTAATGAAAGAATGCTTTTTAATTTACTTTTTGAAAAAAATCTAGTCTAACTAGTCTAGGATGTGGCAAGGTAGCTTCAGCTAGTTCCCTAACGTACTATCATCTCACCCTATCCTGGGACTAGGTTAGGCAAGTATCAACCAATCTTTTTCCTATCTATCCATTCTAAATTATGAAGAAACGTAAACAAAAGGACATATTCGTTGGCGGAACTTCTGACAGAACTTCTAGTGGCAGAGGGGCTATTTCGTCAGAGTGCTCATGCTTTTGTTGCTGAAAAGGTTTCTACCTCTAAGCCGAAAGGCGAGAAGAAGAAGAAATAAGGTTTGGCAAAGAAAGTAGCAGGATCTTAGGGATCGTAGGCTAGAGTGAAGAAGACGAAAGGTACATGCTTCATGTGCAAGCAGATTGGACATTGGAAGACAGACTGTCCTCGTCGAAAGGAGAAAAATCAAGGTATATCTTTTTGTTTAGTTGTTGGAACATGTTTACTGGTGTTATCTACCGATACTTGGTGTGTAGATATGGGAGCCACTGATCATGTTTGTAATTCTTTGCATGGGTTGCAGGAAACCAGACGACTAGCTGAGGGAGAGATTACCGTCTACATGGGCAATGCTACAGAGGTGGCGTCTATTGCAGTGGGAGACGTTTATTTATCTTTTGATAGAAATAAAACATTAGTTTTAAGAAATTGCCTTTATGTACCTTCATTTAGAAAGAATCTTATTTCAGTTTCTAAATTATGTATGGATGGGTATTCTATTTCCTTTAATGACAGAGTTCTTATAAAAAGGAATAGAGAGATTATCTGTTCTGGTGTGTTGATTGGCAATTTGTACATTCTTGAACCAAAAACTCCCATGATGCAAATAAAAATCAATAACTTATCTTTTAATCATAATAAGAGAAAAGAACCTTCGAAAATGATCCAAACATATCTTTGGCATCTAAGGTTAGGTCATATTAACTTGAGTAGGATTCAAAGGTTGATAGCCGATGGACCTTTGGGTTCATTGGTGGTTGAAGATTTCCCTACCTATGAATCATGCTGGGAAGGTATGATGACCAAGAGACCTTTTAAGGCCAAGGGGTATAGAGCCAAAGATGTGTTGGAGTTGGTTCATTCTGATTTGTGTGGTCCTATGTCTATCCATGCTAGAGGTGGCTTTGAATAATTCATCTCTTTTATAGATGATTAATCAAGGTATGGATACATTTACTTGATGCGCCGCAAGTCTGAATGCTTTGACAGGTTCAAAGAATTCAAGACAGATGTAGAGAAACGTCAAGGTAAAAGTATCAAGACACTACGATCTGATCGTGGTGGTGAGTACCTCTTGGGAGAGTTTAGGTGTTACTTATCTGAGGCTGGGATTCAATCTCAATTGTCCGCACCTGGTACACCCTAGTAGAATGGTGTGGCAGAACGAAGGAATAGGACTCTTATGGAGATGGTTAGATCGATGATGAGTTATTCTGAGTTATCGGATTCGTTCTGGGTGTATGCTCTGGAAACGGCAGTGTACATTCTGAACTTGGTACCATCTAAATCAGTACCCTCTACTCCCATAGAATTGTGGACTGGACGTAAGCATAGTCTGAGACATATTCGGATTTGGGGTAGTCCAGCACATATGCTGAAGGGAGATCCTAATAAGGTGAAATCTCATACAGAAGTGCGCTTGTTCGTAGGCTATTCTAGAGGAACGAAAGGTGGTTTATTTTATAGTCCTAAAGATCAAAGGGTGATCATTAACACGAATACCCGATTTTTAGAGGAAGACTATGTGATGAACCACAAGCCCATGAGTAAGATTGTTCTTGAAGAGATGAGAGGGGAAGTTCCAACTTCAGTACCAATAGTACAGGAGGACATTGTGGGATCGGTTAGAATCGATAGGGGGGGTGAATATCGATCAACAAATTTTCGGAAAACTTAAAGTAATTTGCACAACGGAAAATCAAATCTATGCTAACACGTTTGTTTTTACTTGGTTTGGAGTCGCAGTTGGCTCCAACTCCAAGGCTCACGGTCCTTGACCGTTTATGATGGGCAATTCTATATTGCATAAAATTATTACAATTTGAAGTTCGATTATAGAATTAATATACAACACTTTAATAAAAAGGTTATACCGACGATCGGAGAAAATTGAATGTCGGAGCCACGGGTCGTCGTTAGCGCTTGAGTCTTGAGCACGGAGCGTTTGGAGCATAGCGCTTGAAAGAATTCGTAGAAAGAAGTTGTCTCTGAAGCCAAGGGGGTGAACCCCTTTATATAGTCGATGCTGGGGCGCCTGTGTTAAAGGGGGCGCCTAACACGTGGCCTATTCTACGCGAACTTCAATCTGCAGACTTGGCCAGCTCTTATCCCTTCAATTGTGGAGCCTGAGTTGACTGGGGCGCTTGTATGAACATAGCCTCCTCATATGCTGTTCTGGAGGCTTGCTTCGATTGTGCCTGGAAACACCCTTGTCTGGGGCACCTGTATCAACACAGGCGCCTGACCTCATTTAGGTGCCTGGGAGCAGAAACTTCCATCCCTTTGTTCCTGCAACCAGGGTTAGTTACAAAACACAAATAACATATAAATGATGTGTTAAGCATAGTTTAACAACCTGAGTTGTCTTGGTTCTGACTTTGGGCTTCCGAAATGGATCCCTAGGTCGAACCGACGCCTAATGTTCCCTCCTACAGGGAACGTGTCCTCACCTACTCCTTTTAGGAGAATTTACCTTTTTGCCAACCGGCTCCTCCGGTTGGAATTTTGCCCAATCCCCCGGTTCAGGTTTTCGTGCCCAGTCTGTGACCAAGGCTTATTGCCCAACTTCACTCACCAGGTCTTCGGTGCCCAGTCCACGACCAGGACTTATTGCCCTACTTCACTCACCAAGTCTTCGGTGCCCAGTCCATGACCAGGACTTATTGCCCAACCTTATGTCAGGACTTAGGTGCCCAGCCTGCGGCCAGGACTTATTGCCCAATTCTTAGAACCAGGACTTCGTGCCTAGTGTACCTAGGACTTTTCCTGCACACTTGAGAAGCATCATTAGATCACAATAAAACCTTAACTTCTGAACCCTTTGCCATTATCAAAACACAGGTTTGACTTTGGTGCTTCCGACACCAACAATCTCCCTCTTTTTGATTTATGGCAACCAGGTTCAAAAAGTTATGTTTAAGGTATTTAAAGCACATGTCTAACAAAGAAAAAAAATTACTTTTTGATATACTATTTACTAAGCTCCCCCTGAAATATAAATTCTCCCCCTAAAGCTTCCAATGGTTTTAAAAAAATGTCTAAGTGTTAACTTTTGACTAAGTGTTTTTCAAAACACAGCAAAGTATTTGCCAAAAATTTTTTTTACACTTAGCATAGTTTTTAGAAAAGGTTTGCAAGCGCAAACTTAACAAAAATTTTCACTTAAAACAAATTCCACTTAACAAAATTTTTTGTGTAAACTTTTTACTTAAAAATTTCATTTAAGCCAATTTTTGCACAAAATTTTTACTTAAAAAATTTTCCAGTTAAGCCAATTTTTGCAAACAAAAAAAAATTCACTTAAAAAAATTTCTCTTAATAAAATTTTACTTAAAAAAATTCATTTAGCCAATTTTCACTTAAAACATTAAATCAAATTTTGCACAACCAATTTTGCACACTTAGAAAATTTGCTTAGAGAATATTTTGTGCATTTAGAAAAATTTGCTTAAGAACAGTTTGTGTGAAAAATTTTACTTAGAAAATGCATAAGAAATTTTTTTTCATTAAGAATAAATTTTTACTTAGAAAAATTTGCTCAGGAAAATGCACTTAGAAATTTTGCTTAAAAAATTTTGTGCACAACCAAAATTACTTAGCAAAAAAATTTAGAAAATGTTTTTACTTAGAAAAAAAATTGTGAACTTGAAAAACTATTTGCTCAAAAAAATTTGTGCACTTAAGAAAAACATTTTTGTAAGAATCAGAGCCTTAAATTTAAATTTAATTTGAAAATTTAATGCACTAAGTTTTAACTTTTTGAGAAATTGAAAATTTCAAAATATTTTACTCTCTTTTCTTCTCTCTGTCCCCCTTTGCCATGTATCAAAAAAATGATAGACACTAATTGCAGATCAAATCAATTTTGAATTAGAGAAAAAAAATTAAGTACCTATTGAACCTACTCTAGTGAATTTAAGCAATAAAAGGACCAAACCAATTAAACTAGATTTGTTCGGGTCCTGTCTAATCGAGTTAGCTACTTACTAACTATTATATAATAGTAGCTTTCACTAGGATTAGTCAAGTTAAGTGATCTGATCAAGTTAGATTTGCTAAGCTTGAACACTTAACTTAATTGTTGTTCAAGTGTATTTATCATCCCAATTACTGTAGATGCACTGACTTAAAACATCTTGAATCAAGGTATAGACCTAAGCATCTCAACCCAGTCTAGGTTATCAATCAAAAGTACCCTAAGGTGCTTGTGAAATGCTAGCATCTAGATCTATAGGTGCATGCAATTCTAGGGTTACAGCCTAGGCTAAGTCCATTTGCATAAAAATCCTAGTTTTGAAGGGGGTAACTTTTGAAAAATCTAAGTCAGAAAATAGTTTTAAATTTTAAGACTTAATAAAAGAAATATTTTTTTAAAAAAATATTAAATGTTAATTTTCAAAAAAAAATTATGAAAATATAGAAGTTTTTTGAAAAGAAAAATAGAGCAGTCCTATTCTACTAAGCACAACCCTAACTGCCTTCTTAGTAAGCTAAACTCAGATTCAGGTAAGGGTTTAGTAAAGATGTCAACTAAATTAGATTTTGAGTTCACATGCATAAGTACAATTTTGCCCCTGGCTACGTGATCCCTAACAAAGTGATGTTTTACTTCTATATGTTTGGTTCGAGAGTGATGAATTGGATTTTTAGTCAAATTTATTAAACTAATGTTGTCAATAAACACTTTGGTTTGGGTATAGTCCAGCTAGAAATCCTTAAGAGTGTGCATCATCCATAAAAGTTCTGTTGCACACTCTCCTA
Source organism: Boesenbergia rotunda (assembly GCA_024364735.1). Lineage (NCBI taxonomy): Eukaryota > Viridiplantae > Streptophyta > Magnoliopsida > Zingiberales > Zingiberaceae > Boesenbergia > Boesenbergia rotunda. Next base: position 67,284 of record JAGFNQ010003643.1, read on the forward strand.
GGGCAACATATTCTGCTTCAGTTGTGGACAAAGCTACGCAGTGTTGCTTTCTACTGCACTAGCTGACTAGACTATTTCCTAACAATTGACAACTTCCACTTGTACTCTTTCTATCTAATTTACAACCGGCATAATCAGTGTCAGAGTATCCTAATAATTCAAAAGTGGAAGTCCTAGGTGTTGGTATGGCTTGGCAGTTTCCAAGACAACCACAGGGTCGTATATGAGAGACCTCTCTATGGCTACAGATTAAAAATTTAATCCGAATAGAGAGTCATCCCTCTAACGACCGACTCCTCGTCGTGTTAATTAATCCAAGTTACAACTTAGCAGAAACCGAGGTTAAGGCCTTGTAACTTTCTGGATTAATTAACCGTGGAAAAGACGATGATTTGGATCGCTGGTATTTGTGTTTATCTTCGGGGTCCAATTAATCAATTATTATCTATGATAACAAATCAAAATAACTAATTAACATGCATGAAATGGCGAAGCAAAGTATTGTGGCACAATTAAAACATAACATAGTAAAACTGGAGCTCGGGAGAATTATACCTCACCGTTTACCTCGCAGTCTTCTACCTTATGACCCTCCCCTCCTGGACGTCGTGTGGGTGACGATCTACCAAGTCGAGGAGTCACCAAGGCACCAGATCAATCCTCTTTTCTCCTTCCTTTGCTTGTGCCAACACCAAACCCTAGGGTTAGGGTTTGGCTCACCGCCGGCAGTCCTTTAAGGTGGAGTTGATGAAGCCAAGAGGAGCAACTCCTCTTCTTCACCACAGCCCACGCTAACCTCTCTGTACACCTCCTATCTCACGGCCAAGAGCTCGCAAGGAGGATGAACTTCCACCGGGCTCTCGCTTTTTCCGGCGACAAACACCAAAGGGAAGCCAACCTTGCCGGCGCGCCACCCTCCTTCCTCCTCCACTTACGCAAGCCACAAAGAAGAATAGAGCTTCTCCTTGTCCTGTGAAGGTCGCAGCGGAGCATGTAGAAGTAGAGGGTGGAAGAAGAAGAGAAGAGAAGCTTCTCTTCTCCTCCACCGCCGGCGCCGACCTCCACACCTTGCGTCGCCGAGTTCTCCCTCCTTCCTCGTTGCCTCACGCCACCAAGGGTCAGAGGCAACGCCTCCCTTGCCGTGTGATCGAACACATCCTTGAGGATGAGAAGAAAGCAAGAGAAGAAGAAGAGGTGGTCCTCTTCTTCCCTACTACCACCGGCGCCCTAGGGTTGAAGAGAAGAGAGTTGGGGGGGGGAGAGAGAGAGGGAGGATATATATATATATATATGGGATTAATTGGAAAATTTTTCCAATTAATTATGAATTGATTCCAAAATTTATCAGAGAATAATTCCTTAATTAATCAGAGATTAATAACTTAATTAATCCAAGATTAATTTCTTAATTACTCCGAGATTAATTCCTTAATTAATTCGAGATCAATAACTTAATTAATCAGAGATTAATTCCTTAATTAATTAGCCTTGTATCATGACTCCTATGGGGTGTTTATTAGGCTAAGATAGGGACCATTAGAAGGAGTTGGTTCTTGGCCCGCTAATGAATCCAATCCCGATCCATTAATGGTGATCCATTCCACTAAAGGATCCCATTGTACTTCCTCACCAACCCCCATATTTTCATATGGGCTCCACCTATTACGAGTCGTCCATCTCCCCATGTTTAAGATATCGAATGTTCGATAATTAATTTAATTTACTAATAATTAAATTAATTATCTTCTTTATCATTGATTAGTACAACTCAACCTTTTCATCATGTCGGACCATAGTCTACTTGCAAGATTTGACATGATGACCTTTTTGGGCTCACCAAGGGGGCATCATCATCCCGACTTACCATGACACGGATTCCGTCAATAATCAATGACACATCATATTATTAATATTATCTTCCAACTTACCTAGCCTATCAATCTAACAGAATAGATCTCGCCCATTGGTAAATCAAAGAGATAATAATTAACAATATATGCCCATCATTATTTCGGGATTAAGAGATCTTACTCCATAATATTATCCGAGGTCTAATCTAATTTATGAAGTCAGTACAAAAATTGGATGACCTTTCTTTTGGTCTTACTCAATGTACACAAAGTACACTAGTGTAATTCTATGGTTAAGATAAACCACACCTAATTACACTACATCCATCCCGATTGATTGTCCAACTCCATCTCGGTTCTTAGCTGTGAGCCTCTTTCTTCTTCTTCGGCAAGGAACCTGATAACATGATCTTCTGTGTGACACCACGCACTATGTTATCTACAATGCCAAGCATCAGACAGTTTGTGCACATACTAATATAAACATGCACTGTGTGATTTTCTGATTGTCTTTAAAATGCAGATGTATCCTAATGAAAAGCAAAGCTTTTAGTATACATCCTAACAATCTCCCACTTATACTCAAAGATTTTGCTGTTTTCAAAATGTCATACATCTGACCTCTAGATCCTTCACATGCCTAAAAGCTCTCGCTACCAAGGCCTTAGTGAAATGATCCATCTCGGTCATCTTCTGATGCAATCTAGGCAATGACAGCTATTCCTTTTCTGGGTGGTACTTGCGCTCTATGTGTTTACTTGCCTTATGGACTCGTGATTCCTTTGAGTTCACAACTGCACCTTTTAAATCACATTAAATGTGACAGTTCCTAGCAAACTAGGAATCACATCAAAGTCCATCTTTAGGTTTCTGAACCATGTAGCTATATTGGCTTCCTACCAGGCTGCCTAAATATCCACCTCCATAGTAGGGTCTATCACGCAGACATTGCGCAACACTCTACTATACAATGGTTCTACCTCCTAAAAGTAACACAAAACCCAAGGAATATCCATATATGCCCCTATCTAGATTGGAATTCTGTATCCATATAACCTATAGGAAATTGGTCTGCCCGGTAAATCAGCATATAGTCCTTAGTCCTTTTCAGGCACTAATACATGCTTTTACCGCATTCCAATTTTCTTGACCTAGGTTACTCCGATATCCGTTACCCATGCCCACGACACAATAGATATCTGGGCTTATTTCTAGTATACAAGAGACTTCCTCTAGCCAATGCCAGAGGATCCGTCTTTACCTACTCTATCACCTTTGATAATCCAAACATATCTCTTAGATAGAGTAGCTCCAAATCTGAAAAGTACAAAATATTCCTTTGGAGGTATCCATGCTAGAATGAGCTAGGATAATGTTTTATATGAAGCTTGAGATAAACACATCATCCTTGTCTGGAGATCCCTTAGATCTTTGATCCTAAAGAATGTGTCTTACTCCTCTCAAATCCTTCATAATTATATAGACAACCATACCCGTACGTCTGACAATATTCCGTTATTGTTGCCAACTAACAAAATATTATCTACGTATAGTACAAGAATACCACATCATTTCTGTCACATTTTATATACACAATATCATCCGTCCATTCAACTGGATTTATCTCTTCAAAGAGGATGATCCCTGTCATAGGTCTACGAATCTAGTTCATGTTCACTTAGGACCCAGTCCATAGACTCTCCAAGAACATGAGACTTTCAGGTTGTCTAACAACCCTCCCACTACGACAAGGTACCCTTTGTGTATCTTTTGTGACACGAGGTGCAGTGTCCTATGGTATAACCTCTTGTACAGTTGGAACTGAGATCAGAATGTCCCCTAATTTAATTTACTCACAGTAACTCTACACCTGGACTTGTGGTTTATTACATAGTCCTTTTCCTAAGAATCTGATATTCGTCCCAACAAATGTCCTCTGATCCTTAGAACTATTAAACCACCTTATTGTTCCCTTAGGATATCCTACGAACATATGCACTAGATTCCAACTTGTTAGTGTCTCTTTTCAGCACAAATGCTAAACTACTCATAATCTGAACATGTCTTAGACTAAGCCTTCGCTTAGTCCACATCTCTATGGTTTCAAGAGACTACTGACCTAGACAGAATCAAGCATATATACCTTCGTATCCAGGACATACCCCTTTGAACAAATTTGGCTAATCTCAGAGTGGCTTATCATCTTCTTAACTATTTGGCTTAAGAGACCTTCTTCCTTCCATACATTGCACCATTCTGTTGGGGCACACCAGGTGCAGTGAATTGGGATCAGATCTCAATTCTCTGATAAGTAAGTCCTATAACTATCCTAGAGGTACTAGCCACCATGATCTAATCATAATGTCACAATACTTTTGCTCTGATGTTTCTTCTGTATCAGACTTGCACTCTTTGATCTCATCAAAGTATTCTGTCTTGCAGTACATCAAGTAAATATATTTTGTCCTTTAAATAATTGTTCATAAACAAAGTATTCAAAGGTACCTCTATTCTAGATAGACTAAGGACTTATACTTATCAGGTCGAACCAATTCCTACATATTTTTGGCTCTATGCCCCTAGGCTCAGAATAAGCCTATTTGGTTTTGTTACTTCCCTAGTAAGAGTCAAAAGTTTCTTTAAGGAAGACAAGTCTTCCATAATCGATGAACCCTAAGGCTTATTGGTTGATCACTTTTGAATCCCACTAGAGTTTAACAAACCAAACCTTAGAGACAAAATATATGTTTGGTTCTACTTGGAAGGAACCTTTCTCTTACATTAGTTAAGATGATAAGCTATTAATTGCATCATGGGAGTTTTTGGTTTTATGTACCAATTGCCTATCTATGTACTTCAATAGATATCCCTTCTATTCCACTTTTAACAAATAAAAGCAATAGAAATTATCTTATTCCAGAAACTGAACAATGTTCTTTCCAAAAATACTAAGTACATAAAGGCAATCTTTATAAAGCCAAAACTATGTCAGGATACGCTAATGATATAAATGAAATAGACAAAACTCCCACTGCAAAAAGTCATCTCCATAGCACATCCATGTAGTCAGTGATATCCTCCTCAGCTAGCCATCGGGTTTCCTGGAACCCCTACAGAAAAATGCAGACACGATTAGTGGCATCCGTATCTACTCACCAGGTATCGGTAGATATCACCGTTAAACATGTTACAATGATAAAGAAGAAAATATACCTGTGCTACTACTCTGGCGATGAGGACAATCCGTCTTCCAATGTCCTGACTGCTTGCACACAAAGCACTTGCCCTTCGGCTTCTTTATGCATCCCTGAGGTCCCTGTCATCCTGCTACTTTCTTTGCCTCAGAACGTTTCTTCTACTTCATTCCTTTCGGTTTATAAGTAGAAACTTCTTGAGCAATGAAAGTCTGTGAAATCTGAACAGAAACCGCCTCTGCTGCCTCGAGTTCTATCAGAAGTTCTGCCCATGAATATGAATGCTTGTCCATATTGTAGCTTAGGCGAACTTCTCAAATCTCCCTGGTAGAGATTGGAGGATAAAATCGACCTGGGTTTCCCCATCGATCTGAGCTCCAAAAATTTCTATCTTCTTCAGCCAAGCCATCTATGACGACCCCTTAACTTCTCTCCCTTAAAGCGGACGTCACTTTAACTTAACCTTAACCTTACCTTATTCTTAGCCTTAGGATACAACTACTTGACTTCCCTTAACTTGCTCTGAATTTTTTTTCTTTTAAAAAAAATCTTTGATTTTATTTGCTTTGCAAGGATTTGACCCTTAGACCTCTTAGTTGTAAAATCAAAGCACTAACCATCTGCCCTACAACACTTTCTTTTCAATAGTACCAGTCGACTGCTAGATAGCCAGTCGACTGGTGTCAGCCACAGAAACTTTCTGTGCCCGGCACCAGTCGACTGGCCTCTTGGCAGTCGACTGGTGCATCGAACAGAAGGTTATGTTCGATAGGGCAGTCGACTGGTATCTGAACCAGTCGACTGGCACGCCTGAAAACTGCAGTTTCAAACCTGGGAACTCTTTTCAAGGGTCCACCATTCACACACTTCCAATGCATATAATGAAACAACTCCAAATCTAAACTCCATACTAGTTTTATAAGCATCTTAACAACTCAAAACGAATCCATTAACTCGCAATTAGGATTTCTACGAAATTTAATAAACTATCAAAGCATATGAAATCTATACTAGAGTTTGTACTCAACTTTGTCTCTATGCAAAGTTTAAACAAAATCCTTATGTTCTACCAATCCAAAACACAAACCACAAGTTTCTATAAGACTTAACCCAAAGATCTCTTCCACGGTTTCACCGCCACTGAACATCAATGCAAATCGCGTTCGCCTCCATAGCTTATGCTTTTTCTTTACCTTTATCTGCAATAGAAGGAAATGCAACTAATAAGTGAATTACTTAGTAAGTAAATCCTAATTCACAAATCCATGTTATCGATAATAAACATGCTCATTTCAAAGAATGCTTGCTTCAAAATACATGCACTTGGAAATATTTGCACATGGGAAATTTCATACACTTATCATACTCAATCATGCTTGAAAACATTTACTTGCATCAAAACACTTGCAAACTTAACATGCTCATGCTTTCTTTTGAGACTTGATACTTATACATTTCCATACTTTAAAACATTAACTTCTTTGCTCTTGCTCTTTAACATGCTTGTAACATATCCATGTTAACATACATAACAAAAACATGCACTTAAGAAAATTGAAACACTTACATATACTCATATATTTCAAAATAATAATCAACTTTCTCAGGCCTTAACACTGTACCATGGTATCAATGTACCAATGCGCGCATTCCTAATAGGTTTCGGGGTAGCTAGCCACCGCACCCTATTAGAGCTTCCTTCTAACTTTCTATGGGCCTCTCATTTGCCCGGTACATGTCACTTTACAAAAGTAAAATACTTTCTTACTCAATATGCTTATACTTATCAAGCTATCTTTCTTATTGCATAAATTTTGCACTATAAACTTTACCTTTCTTACTTGGAACTTTCATCGAGCACCTTGCGTGCCCTTAACCCAAAACTCATTTTTGGGACTTTTCAATAACTTGTTCTTATCATACTTAGATCACACATACAAACCTACTCAAATTCAAGTTCTATGATAAGAACATATATTCTTTAGAAACTTAAATCACACAATAGGAAAATATTCTCAAAGTATGCACTTAGATCACAAAATTACGGTTCTACTACGAGAATCTACATACAAAACTACTTCTATTGCAGGTGAGTGATTTACTTACCCTTTTTATTGAAGAAAACTCACTAAGTATTTCGAAAAAAACTAGCGTAGGACTCCTTTTCTCTTCCTTGCGAGGAAACTCCACTCCTTGGCCCTAGGGAAGAAGCCCTAGGTTCTCCACTCAAGAGGAAGAAAAAGGAGGAAGAAAACCCTTGTTTTCTCCCTTGTTTATGTAGCCCCCAAACCCCCTGTTCGCGCAACCTCCAAAAACCTAATGGGCTCTTAACAAAACTTAAGCGGATGTTTAAATACCTCTTCATGAAAAAGCCTAACTCACCTATAACATAAATTGGCTTCATCCCTTTCTGTGCTTGATACCCCCGCCCTTCTAGTTATCCGGACGCCCTTAAGGGCTTGCTTTGCCTTGTGGTCACGGGATCAAACCTCCTCTTGACCCTTTTTTTTTCTTTTTATTTTAATTCAAAAAAATGCTAGAAAATTCAAAAAAATTCTAATAATTCACGAAAATTATTGGGTTTTACAATCCTCCCTACCTTATAAAAAGTTCATCCTCGAACTTAGAACATCTCTGGATACCTTGGCTCATGCTATCTTCTGATTCCCAGGTTACTTCTTCATACTTCTGATTCAGCCATAAGACTTTTACTAGTGGTACCACTTTGTTCCTCAGCTTCTTATCTGCTTGATCTATTATCAGAATAGGTCGACTTTCATAACTGAGATCCTCTTGAACTTGTACCATCTGTGGCTCCATCACTTGGTTGGCATCTGGTATATGCTTCTTTAGCATTGAGACATGGAACACATTGTGTATTGCTGACATCTCTGGAGGTAGCTCCAACTCATAAGCTACTTTGCCAACTCTTTTCGTCACTAGGTAGGGTCCTATGTATCGAGGACTTAGCTTGCCTTTCTTGCCGAATTTCATTACACCCTTCATAGGAGCTACCTTGAGGAAAACTGTATCCCCAACTTCAAACTCTAACGGTCTATGGCATACATCGGCATAACTCTTCTGCCTACTCTGAGCAGCTTCTATTCTCTGGCGGATGCTCTTTATAGCTTCTGTGGTATCATCTATAAGGTCAGTCTGAGACCCCATTTCTTTCTTCTCACTACCTTCATACCAACAGAGGGGAGATCTACACTTCCTACTATAAAGAGCTTCATAGGGTGTCATACCAATAGTGGCTTGGTAACTGTTGTTGTAGGCAAACTCAGCTAAACATAAATATTTGCACCAACTGCCTTTGTAATCTAATGCACAAGCTCTGAGCATATCTTCTAGAATTTGATTCACTCTCTCTGTCTGTCCATCAGTCTGGGGATGGAAAGTTATGCTAAACTTCAGTTTGGTGCCTAACGCTGTCTGTACGCACTCCCAAAAGTGTGAAGTAAAACGACCATCTCTATCAGAGATAATGGTCTTCGGGACTCCGTGTAGTCGGATCACTTCCTGTACATATAGCTGGGCTAATCTTTCAATCGAATAAGACACTTTGATTGCCAAGAAGTGGGCAGACTTGATCAATCTGTCTACTATTACCCAAATAGCGTCATAGCCATTAGTTGTCTTTGGTAGACCAACTATGAAATCCATGGCTATGTCTTCCCATTTCCACTCTGGAATCTGAATGGGTTGTAGGATACCTCCTGATCTCTGGTGTTCTGCTTTAACTCTCTGACATGTCAGGCAGGTGCTGACGTACTTGGCTATGTCTCTTTTCATTCCAGACCACCAAAATTTTCTTTTCAAGTCCTGGTACATCTTAGTGGAACCAGGGTGCATTGAGTAGGGAGTTCTATGGGCTTCTTCAAGAATCTTCTTTCTCAGTTCTTCACTATTAGGGACACATAAACGGTCACCATAATAGAGTATCCCACTGTCAGATACTCTAAACTCTTTACTTTCTCTTTCTTGTATCTCTTGCTTGATCCTTTGGATATCAGAATCCTCAGCTTGCTCTTTCTGTATATCTTTAAGCAAGGTTGACTCTAGTGTCAATAGAGCTAACTGCCCATAAATGATCTCAACTCCATAATCTACTATTTCCTTCTGTAATGGTGGTGATAATGATGATAAGGGCATCAAGGTGGCACAAGTCTTTCTACTTAGTGCATCTGCTACTTTATTTGCCTTACCAGGGTGGTAAAGGATCTCACAGTCATAATCCTTCACTAACTCAAGCCACCTTCGCTGTCTCATATTGAGGTCTTTCTGAGTGAAGAAATATTTCAAACTCTGGTGATCTGTATAAATCTTGCACTGCACTCCATACAGATAATGTCTCCATATTTTTAGAGCGAAGACTATAGCTGCCAACTCCAGATCATGAGTGGGGTAATTCTTTTCATAATCCTTGAGTTGCCTGGAAGTATAAGCTATGACTTTGCCTTCTTACATAAGTACGGCTCCAAGTCCTAGCTTTGATGCATCACTATATATATCAAAGCTCTTATCACCTTCGGGTACTGTAAGAATAGGAGCGCTTGTCAGTCTCTTCTTCAACTCAAGAAAACTCTGCTCACAGTCTTCAGTCCACTCATACTTCTTATTCTTTCTGGTAAGGGCTGTAAGTGGAGAAGCTATCTTTGAAAAGTCCTCTACAAACCTTCTGTAGTACCCTGCTAAACCCAAAAAACTTCTGATCTCACTAGCATTCGTTGGTCGACTCCAGTTACTAACTGCTTCAATCTTGGCTGAGTCTACCATAATGCCTTCTTTGGAAATGATGTGGCCTAGGAATGCCACCTGGTCAAGCCAAAACTCACACTTTGAGAATTTGGCGTACAACTCCTTCTGATGTAAGGTTTGCAATACCATCTTCAGGTGTTCGTCATGTTCTTCCTGAGTCTTTGAATACACTAGGATATCATCAATGAAGACAATGATGAACTTGTCCAGAAAATCCTTGAATACTCTATTCATTAGATCCATAAACGTCGCAGGGGCATTTGTCACTCCAAAGGGTATGACCACAAACTCGTAGTGCCCATATCTTGTACTGATAGCAGTCCTTGGCACATCACTCTCCTTCACTTTGCGTTGATGGTAACCTGATCGCAGATCTATTTTGGAGAACACCGTGGCTCCCTTCAACTGATCGAATAAATCATCTATCCTTGGCAAGGGATATCTGTTCTTGAAGGTTACCTTATTCAAGACTCGATAATCTATGCACATTCGCATGGATCCATCTTTCTTCTTGACGAACAACACAGGAGCTCCCCAAGGTGAATGACTAGGGCGGATGAAACCCTTGTCGAGCAGCTCTTGTAACTGTTCTTGCATCTCTTTCAGTTCTGCTGGTGCCATGCGATAAGGTGCCTTTGAAATTGGGTTGGTTCCTGGAACCAACTCAATTTCAAATTCAATTTCTCGATTGGGAGGGAGTCCTGGTAACCCTTCAGGAAACACCTCTGGATAGTCACAGACTACCCGTACCTCTTTTTACTTTAACTCTTCTCTTTGCCTTGCATCTACTATATGCGCTAATAAGCAGAACATCCATTATCTAACATTCTCTGAGCTTGTAAGGTAGATAAGAACCTTTTTGTCTTTCTCTTTGGGTCTCCAATAAACTCAAATGGAGGTTCTGCTTCTGGTGTGAACTTGACTTTTCTTTTGCGGCATTCATTAGAGGCACTATACTTGCTCAAGAAATCCATCCCTAAAATGATCGAAATCCTTCATCTCAAGGACTACTAAATCACTATAGAGCTCTCGGTTGGAAATTTGAATTAATACAGCTCGTAGCCACTGAGTAGATGCCATGACCTCTCCCGAAGGTAAGGTTGTTAAGAACTTCATCGTTCAACATTTTTGGTGGCCTTTGTACTGTTTAAGTAGTGCTCAGTGATCAAAGCACTACTTATCAGTTCTTCAGAGGGTTGCGGCCTCTTAACAGCGCTGGCCACATTTAACGCTATCTCAGGCCTTCACATTTTCAACATTAGCCTGACTCTTTCTTTTTCAGTGCTAACTAGCTCTAGGCACAGATGACCTAACCGCTTAAACATCTTCACTGCTTCATCCACTGATAGTTCTCCTTGTCTGGACTCCATGAATTCATCATAGTGCTTGTTGGTTACTCGCATGTGAAAGTATTCTTCGATGAACTCAGTATCGAAGTCGGCCCATGTCATCTGGCTGACATTTCTCTTGGCCTTGACTCTCTCTCACTATATTCTAGCATCTCCCGTAAGGCAGAAAAATACACACTTTATCTTCTCTACTTCAGGCCAGTCCAGTAGCTCTACTATGCTTTCTAAAGACTTGAACCATGCTTGAGCATCCCATGGTTCGGTTGTGCATGAGAAGTTCCCTGGCTTCAATATCTGCCACTAGATGAGGTATACTTCTTGTCATACCCCCCTTGCCGGGACTACAGATGTAACCGATGGATCTTCGGTCACAACTGGTGCTACTATATTCTCCACCGGCGGAGTAATGGGAGCAGCCTGCTGGTTAGACATTAAGGTGGTAATAACTTGCTGTTGTTCTTGTAGGACCGGTGCCGTCGATAGAGGGGGGGGGTGAATATCGACTGTAAGAATCTTTCGTGGAAATCTCATAACACTTTCGTTCTAGACTCAGAGTATTAGTAGCGTAGCGGAAAATAAATAGAACGAAAAGAAACAAGACAGTGACACGGCGGATTTTTACTTGGTTCCCGACCCCCCAGGGTCAGTACATCCAAGGCCTATGCACGGGAACACCCGTCCACTATTGGTCTCCTTTCCGGACTATCCGAAGGCGGAGAAATCTGACTTACAGTTCAGTATTACAAGCAATAATATAGAAATTTAAGTACAGTAATTAAAAAGCAAACCAACGAGACAAAGTTTGAATCTCGGCCGATCTGGACCTCCGAAGTGCCGCGCACCTCCTGCAGGAGCCTCCCAGTCATAGAGCCTCGTTTCTAGTGTGTTGTCGTCGGTCGGAATGATCAGAACAGTACTTGGAAGTCGTGTCTGAAGCTGAGGGGTCGAAGCCCCTTATATAGGCCTCCTGGGGGCGCCCCGGACGCTGGGGGCGCCCCGGACGCTGGGGGCGCCCCGGAAGACTCGGTCAACTCTTATCCTTGCGCCTACTTCGTTACAGGTGATAAGACCTTTGACCAGGGCACCCTGGATGCTCCAGGCGCCCCCGTGAGTGCTTATCCTGTGTTCTAACTTCGAAACAGCAAAACAGCTACTAATCCGGGCGCCTCGGACGCTTCGGGCGCCCCGGTTGACACCTGTTTTGACTGCATCACGAAACTGCCTCTTTTAGTACTGCCTGGGGGCACCCCCCTTGCTGGGGGCGCGCTGGCTGCATGGGGGCGCCCCCCTTGCTGGGGGCGCCCCCCTTGCTGGGGGCACCCCCCTTAAGGCCTACCAACCATGCTTTTTACCCTGCTTTGCCTCCGGTTCTTGATACCTGCAAGATACACAAACACAAAGCATAGATACATATAATGTTAGCCTTAAGGACTTGGTTCGGACTTCGGATTTGCACGAAACCCTAGGTCGAACCGGCACGAGTTCCTATCCCCGAGAACTCGCCCTTCACCTACTCCTTTCAGGAGATGGTTGCCACCCAGTCCTTCGGGTGGACTTTTACTTAGCTTCCGATACTCCCGGACCTCGAGACGCCCAAACCCTGACCCGTCTCTACTCCTGTCCTTAGTCATCGCTTAGCTAAGTTGCTCAGTCCTTTGGACCAAGACTTCATTACCTAGCAATCCTTCGCCAGGTGCCTAGCAGTCCCTCGCCAGGTCTTCATTCCCTAGCAGCCCTTCGCTAGGTGCCTAGCAGCCCTTCGCTAGGTCTTCATTTCCTAGCAGCCCTTCGCTAGGTGCCTAGCAGCCCTTCGCTAGGTCTTCTATGCCTAGTAGTCCTTCACTAGGTGCCTAGCAGCCCTTCGCTAGGTCTTAGGGTTAAGATACCTAGCAGCCCTTCGCTAGGTGCCTAACAGCCCTTCGTTAGGTCTTGGGGTTTCAATACCTAGCAGTCCTTCGCTAGGTGCCTAGCAGCCCTTCGATAGGTCTTAGGGTTTCGATGCCTTGCATCCCTTCGCTAGGTGCCTAACAGCCCTTCGTTAGGTCTTAAGGTTTCGATACCTAGCAGCCCTTCGCTAGGTGCCTAGCAGCCCTTCGCTAGGTCTTTAGGGTTCCGATGCCTAGATTATCTAGGACTTTTCTTCAACTAAGGTTACTTCACTTTTGCTCCCTTTTGTCTATTCATTGTATCACTGACTTAAGTGTATTGTCAAACATTAAAACACTTAAAGAGGAACATCATTGATGCATCTTGCACCAACAATCTCCCCCTTTTTGATGTTTGACATAAACTTAAGTTAGATAGGTTTAAAGGGGCTAACTTACTGTCCTTGGGGTAAAAATGAAAAAAAGTGATATAGGTTTTGAAACTACATTTTTTATCTTCGGGGAAAAATTTTTCTAACTTAAGCACACATCTCTCCCCCTTTGTCATACATCAAAAATAAAATACTTGCACCAACATTAAGAACCTTTGGTTCTTTTTGAAAATACTTAGTGCAAAATTTTTGAAAGCATTGTATTTTGAACAATATATTGCAAAAATTATGTAATTTTTTGAAAATATAAGTACCTTTGAAAATATATTGAATTTTCGAATAATTAAGTACTTTTGGAAAATTCATAACCTTTGAAAGAATGTTATTTTAGAAAATATAAATGTTATGCCTATTTTGCAAGTACTAACTGTTTTTCGAAAATAAGTGTTTTATGAAACATAATATTTTTCAAGGTCAGTAAATATTAGTAGAATTTTGAAAAAAGATGATAGTACTTTTGTATATTTGGCTTTATTTGGCTAATTTTCCAATCTGACACTATTCTGGGAACCCTTGTTGACTACAAGGATATTTTCCTAAGTGTCCTGGAAGTTTTCCAACCCAAGTAAATATTAAAAAAAATTCATAAGTCACAGAATAATAGGATGTAAGTTAATTTTAAAAAATGTAAAGATTCTAAAGTGATAATACTTGATTTGGTTTATCTTCCAGTCTGACACAATCATAGAAAACCTTGTTGACTACAAGGACATTTTCCTAAGTGTCCTGGAAGATTTTCCAAACTCAAGATATTATTTCAAATTAAAAAAAAAACCAGATGAATTTTTGAAAATAATAGTATATATATTTTTTTTTGAAAATTGATACTATTTTGAAAGAATACTTATGTTTTCAACAGGATTTGAAAATACCGTGCATGAAAGCATTTGATATATTCAATAATTTTTTTTTAATTTGATCTCCCCCTAAACTTGACCTAGTCCTGGGAAGCTTGTTGACCACAAGTACTCTTCCTCTAAGTCTTAAGGGTTGATTCAGATTAAGGAAATTATTTAATAATTTCAAAACAATCAATTAAACAAAATTGTTTCAGAAGTTTGATTTAGACTTCCCCTAAATATGACACGTCCTAGGAGTCCATGTAGATTATGAAGTGGACTTTCCTCTGTGTCTTTAGGGTTTATCAAAATCAAACAAGACAGGTAAATTTTACAACATAAACCTTTTTTTTTCGAAAAACACACGTGATAACGATTTAAAGCTCAATTTTCGAAAAATATTTTCAAATAATAGTAATTTTTTAAAGTGCAAATTTTTAAAAAAATAATGAAAAGTACTCCCCCTGTACCTGATACCGTTTGACTCTATCTAAGTGCCTTAAGGAACTTTAGTGTTGTCCTAAGAGGCTTGTGTCTAATTGAGTAAGTCAAACAAATTTTTGAAAAGATATATTTTTGGAAAATGTATAATATATATAATCAAACAGACAAGCATGAATTCCATAAAAACATTATTATGTTGAAGCACTATTTTAAAAATATATTTTTATGAAAATATTCTAATAATTTTGAAAAACAATTTTGAAAAATATTTTTCAATTCATTAGTCCTTAACATCTCACCCATTTTAGATGTATCAATACAACAAGCATAGTTGTCTTATAGGTGTATTGTGAGATGCTTGATTTATTTTTCATAATTTATTAACTCTAAGAATTAATTGAAGCTTGTGTTAGATTTAAATTTAACAAAGAATAATTTGAATTTGAAATTCAAAAATTGGCTTCCAGGTCTTGGCGAGGCACTAGGCCTTCTTTGGCCGTAGCCTTATGGGATCATCCACCCTTTCCTTGACAAAGCCGTTTAATGAAGTTTCATTTTCAAAATTAATCTTTGAAAAAGTTCTGGTCTAACTAGTTTGGGTTTTGGATCGGTAGCTTCGGCTA
Source organism: Boesenbergia rotunda (assembly GCA_024364735.1). NCBI lineage: Eukaryota > Viridiplantae > Streptophyta > Magnoliopsida > Zingiberales > Zingiberaceae > Boesenbergia > Boesenbergia rotunda. The sequence goes on from JAGFNQ010003643.1 coordinate 82,661, forward strand.
GTTTCACCAGTCTAAAGAGACCAAGTGAACTTGATCTTATTAGAATTGGCTTCCCTAACGTACTATCATCTCACCGCCACCCAATACTAGGTTGATCAAGTTTCAATTATTCTTTTTCCTATAGCCGTTCTAATATATGCATAAAATTTAAATATGCATGACATGTCATATATTTTAAAAGAATAGCAAATGCATGTCATGGCAGTTATGCATGAGTCAAACAAGTCAAATAATTTTATTTAAGTTTCTAAAATGTATCAAATTCCCGATTTGATACATGTCGAGTGAACCTGGGAATATGTCAACCCACTTTGACATATTTAATGTTATTAATTTTAATTGTTACACTTTGAGTAAAATTTTATTTTAGTTTGAGTTTAAGTTATTTAAGATTTTAGTTGGATTCAGGTTAATTACGAATTAATTGAGGTTGAATTAATTAGAAATTAATTGATTAGGATTAAAGTTAATTTAATTGAAGTTTTAATTTGAATTCAACTTAATTTTACTTTGAATTTAATTTGACTTAAATTGATTTATTTGAATTAGTATGAATTTAATTGAATTATTTGAATTAATTTGAATTATTTGAATTAGTTTGAATTTAATTGAATTATTTGAATTAATTTGAATTTAATTGAATTATTTGAATTAGTTTGAATTTAATTGAATTATTTGAATTAATTTGAATTTAATTGAATTATTTAAATTAATTTGAATTTAATTTGAATTTAATTAAGATTTAATTAAGAATTTAATTAAAATTTAATTTGAATTTAATTAAGATTTAATTTGAATTTAATTAATATTTAATTTGAATTTAATTAAGATTTAATTTGAATTTAATTAATATTTAATTTTAATTTAATTAATATTTAATTTTAATTTAATTAAGATTTAATTTGAATTTAATTAGGATTTAATTTGAATTAATTTGAATTTAATTAAGATTTAATTTAATTAATTTGATTAAGGTTATAATGATTAATTAATAATTGTGGGTTTAAATTCATCATTTTCATTATTTCAAAAATTTCTTCTTCATCTTTATCTTTCTTTTCAAGTTTTTCTAATAATTTTGATTTATTTGAATTTTTGTAATTTTTATTGATTATGGCCTTTATCTTAGAAAATTCTATCTCCTCTCAAGATTAGATTTTTCAATATTCTCACAGTAGGTGGAGTAATTTGGGCCACTGATTAATGTTTTGTAATAATCTTTAATATTATCTATAATTAAATTATTATCTAGGGAATTTTATCTTCAAAATTATCCTCAGATATATTTTCAATATTTTCAACATTAATCTCTAGATTATCTTTAAGATTTTCAGAATTAATTTCTGAATTAATCTTGAGATTTTCAGAATTACATTCTGAATTATCCTTAAGATATTGAAATTTGAATTCGGATTTATCCTTAGGATTTTCAAATTTGAATTCCGAATTAACCTTAGGATTAATTTTGTCTGAATTAAGATTATCAGAATTAATTTTATCAGATAAATTATCTGGATTAATTTTATCAGATAAATTATCAGGATTAATTTTATCAGATAAATTATCAGGATTAATTTTATCAGATAAATTATCAGAGTTAATTTTATCAGATAAATTATCAGAATTAATTTTAGTAATTATTGAATTGATATTAATAATTAAATAGTTAATTTTGGATATCTTAATCATATCCGTATTTTCTAATCTTTCATGCAAAATATTTAATCTACTATCTAGTAAATTTAATTTATCAGAAAAATTAACTGAATTATCTAAAGACAGTGCAGGAAATTGTAAAACTTTTGGAACGTAAATCTTACGTACCTTCGCCGGACACTTGTTTTTGTAATGTCCGTATTTCTTGCAATTGAAGCATTGTACGTGACTTTTGTCCCTCCGGTTTCCTGGCGCTGGTACCTCCTTTGCCGCTGGTGACGAACGATTCTTACGAGTAGGGCACTGATTTTTGTAGTGCCCTCTCTCCCTGCACGTGAAACAAATAATATGCAATTTAAAATTAGACATTAAAAAAACGTACCCGATTCACCCCTGGGCTCCCCCTCAACTCCTGGCGTCGTTGCTCCGTCGGCGGTTAGTCCGGTGAAGAGCGGCTCGGCTCTGATACCAATTGTAGGACCGGTGTCGTCGATAGAGGGGGGGTGAATATCGACCGTAAGAATCTTTCGCGGAAATCTCGTAACACTTTCGTTCTAGACTCAGAGTATTAGTAGCGCAGCGGAAAATAAATAGAACGAAAAGAAACAAGACAGTGACACAGTGGATTTTTACTTGGTTCCCGACCCCCCAGGGTCAGTACATCCAAGGCCTATGCACGGGAACGACCGTCCACTATTGGTCTCCTTTTCGGACTTTCCGGAGGTGGAGAAACCCGACTTACAGTGCAGTATTACAAGCAATAATATAGAAATTTAAGTACAGTAATTAAAAAGCAAACCAACGAGACAAAGTTTGAATCTCGGCCGATGTGGACCTCCGAAGTGCCGCGCACCTCCTCCTGGAGCCTCCCGGTCGTAGAGCCTCATTTCTAGCACGTTGTCGTCAGTCAGAATGATCAGAACAGTACTTGGAAGTCGTGTCTGAAGCTGAGGGGTCGAAGCCCCTTATATAGGCCTCCTGGGGGCGCCCCGGACGCTGGGGGCGCCCCGGAAGACTCGGTCAACTCTTATCCTTGCGCCTACTTGTTGCAGGTGATAAGACCTTTGACCAGGGCGCCCCGGATGCTCCGGGCGCCCCCGTGAGTGCTTATCCTGTGTTCTAACTTCGAAACAGCAAAACAGCTACTAATCCGGGCGCCCCGGACGCTTCGGGCGCCCCGGTTGACACCTGTTTTGACTGCATCACGAAACTGCTTCTTTTTGTACTGCCTGGGGGCGCCCCCCTTGCTGGGGGCGCCCTGGCTGCATGGGGGCGCCCCCCTTGCTGGGGGCGCCCCCCTTAAGGCCTGCCAACCATGCTTTTTACCCTGCTTTGCCTCCAGTTCTTGATACCTGCAAGATACACAAACACAAAGCATAGATACATATAATGTTAGCCTTAAGGACTTGGTTCGGACTTCGGATTTGCATGAAACCCTAGGTCGAACCGGCACGAGTTCCTATCCCCGAGAACTCGCCCTTCACCTACTCCTTTCAGGAGATGGTTGCCACCCAGTCCTTCGGGTGGAATTTTACTTAGCTTCCGATACTCCTGGACCTCGAGACGCCCAAACCCTGACCCGTCTCTACTCCTGTCCTTAGTCATCGCTTAGCTAAGTTGCTCAGTCCTTTGGACCAAGACTTCATTACCTAGCAATCCTTCGCCAGGTGCCTAGCAGTCCCTCGCCAGGTCTTCATTCCCTAGCAGCCCTTCGCTAGGTGCCTAGCAGCCCTTTGCTAGGTCTTCATTCCCTAGCAGCCCTTCGCTAGGTGCCTAGCAGCCCTTTGCTAGGTCTTCTATGCCTAGTAGTCCTTCACTAGGTTCCTAGCAGCCCTTTGCTAGGTCTTAGGGTTAAGATACCTATCAGCCCTTCGCTAGGTGCCTAACAGCCCTTCGTTAGGTCTTGGGGTTTCAATACCTAGCAGTCCTTCGCTAGGTGCCTAGCAGCCCTTCGCTAGGTCTTAGGGTTTCGATGCCTAGCATCCCTTCGCTAGGTGCCTAACAGCCCTTCGTTAGGTCTTAAGGTTTCGATACCTAGCAGCCCTTCGCTAGGTGCCTAGCAGCCCTTCGCTAGGTCTTTAGGGTTCCGATGCCTAGATTAACTAGGACTTTTCTTCAACTAAGGTTACTTCACTTTTGCTCCCTTTTGTCTATTCATTGTATCACTGACTTAAGTGTATTGTCAAACATTAAAACACTTAAAGAGGAACATCATTGATGCATCTTGCACCAACAGTTCTGTTAACTATTTCTGTAACTGCGCCACCACCTCTAAGAGATTTGGTGATGGTACTGACTCTGCCTTTTACCCTCTAGAAGCTCGGTCCTCATTTTGAGCCTTTCTAGGATGTCAACTAGTCATTCTCTTACTATTATCTCATAAAGAGAATAATGACATTACTTCACTAAGGACATTACATTACTTCAGTATCATTATTCTCATATCATCATACTCATATCATGATATGTCATATCATGTCATCTTACTCATATAGCATATACTGATCATGCACATAATAGCATATAATAATACTAACATACTTCCTTATCATCTTTCACTTAATGATACTAGTAGTCAATAATGAAAAGTATACAAAAACTACAACATATGAACTTCTTACTTGGCAGGCGGCAGGATTGATGCTTGATGTCAGTGTAGCGGAAGGGTGGAAACATTGCTCTGATACCACTCTGTGACGACCCCTTAACTTCTCTCCCTTAAAGCGGACGTCACTTTTACTTAACCTTAACTTTACCTTATTCTTAGCCTTAGGATACAACTACTTGACTTCCCTTAACTTGCTCTGAATTTTTTTTCTTTTAAAATTTTTTTTTCATTTTATTTGCTTTGCAAGGATTTGACCCTTAGACCTCTTAGTTGTAAAAGCGAAGCAATAACCATCTGCACTACAACACTTTTTTTACAATGGTACCAGTCGACTGCTAGATAGTCAGTCGACTGGTGTCAGCCACAGAAACTTTCTGTGCCCGGCACCAGTCGACTGGCCTCTTGGCAGTCGACTGGTGCATTGAACAGAAGGTTCTGTTCGATAGGGCAGTCGACTGGTATTTGAACCAGTCGACTGGCACGCCTGAAAACTGCAGTTTCAAACCTGGGAACTCCTTTCAAGGGTCCACCATTCACACACTTCCAATGCATATAATGAAACAACTCCAAATCTAAACTCCATACTAGTTTTATAAGCATCTTAACAACTCAAAATGAATCCATTAACTCACAATTAGGATTTCTACGAAATTTAATAAACTATCAAAGCATATGAAATCTATACTAGAGTTTGTACTCAACTTTGTCTCTATGCAAAGTTTAAACAAAATCCTTATGTTCTACCAATCCAAAACACAAACCACAAGTTTCTATAAGACTTAACCCAAAGATCTCTTCCACGGTTCCGCCGCCACTGAACATCAATGCAAATCCCGTTCACCTCCATAGCTTATGCTTTTTCTTTACCTTTATCTGCAATAGAAGGAAATGCAACTAATAAGCGAATTGCTTAGTAAGTAAATCCTAACTCACAAATCCATGTTATCGATAATAAACATGCTCATTTCAAAGAATGCTTGTTTCAAAATACATGCACTTGGAAATATTTGCACATGAGAACTTTCATACACTTATCATGCTCAATCATGCTTGAAAACATTTACTTGCATCAAAACACTTGCAAACTTAACATGCTCATGCTTTCTTTTGAGACTTGATACTTATACATTTCCATACTTTAAAACATTAACTTCTTTGCTCTTGCTCTTTAACATGCTTGTAACATAACCATGTTAACATACATAACAAAAACATGCACTTAAGAAAATTGAAACACTTACATATACTCATATATTTTAAAATAATAATCAACTTTCTCAGGCCTTGACACTGTACCATGGTATCAATGTACCAATGCGCGCTTCTCTAATAGGTTTCGGGGTAGCTAGCCACCGCACCCTATTAGAGCTTCCTTCTAACTTTCTGTGGGCCTCTCATTTGCCCAATACATGTCACTTTACAAAAGTAAAATACTTTTTTACTCAATATGCTTATACTTATCAAGCTATCTTTCTTTTTGCATAAATTTTGCACTACAAACTTTACCTTTCTTACTTGGAACTTTCATCGAGCACCTTGCGTGCCCTTAACCCAAAACTCATTTTTGGGACTTTTCAAGAACTTGGTCTTATCATACTTAGATCACACATACAAACCTACTCAAATTCAAGTTCTATGATAAGAACATATATTCTTTAGAAACTTAAATCACACAATAAGACAATATTCTCAAAGTATGCACTTAGATCACAAAATTATGTTTCTACAACGAGAATCTACATACGAAACTACTTCTATTGCAGGTGAGTGATTTACTTACCCTTTTTCTTGAAGAAAACTCACTAAGTATTTCGAAAAAAACTAGCGTAGGACTCCTTTTCTCTTCCTTGTGAGGAAACTCCACTCCTTGGCCCTAGGGAAGAAGCCCTAGGTTCTCCACTCAAGAGGAAGAAAAAGGAGGAAGAAAACCCTTGTTTTCTCCCTTGTTTTCGCAGTCCCCAAACCCCCTGTTCGCGTAGCCTCCAAAAATCTAATGGGGTCTTAACACAACTTAAGTGGAAGATTAAATACCTCTTCATGAAAAAGCCTAACTCACCTATAACATAAATTGGCTTCATCCCTTTCTGTACTTGATACCCCCGCCCTTCTGGTTATCCGGACGCCCTTAAGGGCTTGCTTTGCTTTGTGGTCGCGGGATCAAACCTCCTCTTGACTCTTTTTTTTCTTTTTATTTTAATTCAAAAAAATGCTAGAAAATTCAGAAAAATTCCTAATAATTCACGAAAATTATTGGGTGTTACACTATCATTTTGAGGACATGTTCCCTTACGGGCTTCCCCTCAACCAAGATGGTAGTGGTCAAGTTCTTCGTTACCATCTGCCTAGCGACTCGATTACTTTGACCAAAGAGTTCATCGAGTTTGGATGTTTTTTCACTGATAATGGAAGAAGCTTGATTTTGATGACCTTCGGTCGTCTCGTCTGCTTCTAGCCATTTTCTAAAATATTCAAACTCCTCTTCGGTATTAATCTCGTTAGACTTTTCGGTACAGAACTCGGCAAGATAACACTTAGGTTCCTCGGCAGTAGAGACAAAATCCATATTTAATTCCCAATCCATTTTATCACTAGGGGAATTTAATTGGTTTTCTCTTTGAATTAGGTCAAGTGGGTCTAGATCTATTTTAAAGCACCTGAGAATCATAACAATCACATACTTTAGATTTTAGAAATAAATTGATACCTCAAAACAATTTATTACAAAATCTACCAACACCTCAAACACCGAGAATTTCGTATGCCATGATGGTGTGGACGTATACGAACTCTACATTCGTGAGAGGAGGTTTTACCCATTAATTTTACTATCTTGTCTTCCTAACCTTTTGACAAGTAAAATTAATAGTTGGTCCTCTTCGGCCCTACAAATAATAGCAGTGACTCCTATGGGGAGGATACTATTATTTGTATCTAAGTGTCTACCACTACACGACACCAAGAAAAATTATCTCTGATTATGTGTCTTCCGATGGGGAAGTACACACGCTCGTCAATAATTTCCTATAGTCTTTTCTGACCTAGTGATCCACAGAACAAGCCCATCCGATGGGGAGGAAGGCACTGAGAGCCGACGCGCAGACTTGTTCGCATCACATATCAGATTGCAGTAGAGGCCACTGGACCCTTAGGGTTCCTCTCCCACTTAGTTATTTGTGTTGAGGTTTTTACATGCATTCACACAACAAGCACATAAACCAAAAATAATAATAGAGCTATGAAAAAATCCTAGATTTTTCCAACTATTATGGCCTTGGTCTCCAATGCGCCTCCAGTCGTGTCGTCACCTTGTCCACTCCATCCTATCCATGCACAAGCCACCATGAAGGATTCCCTGAGATGAGATGACTAGCTTACTTATTTACATCCATTGATCCTATACTCCATGAAGGAGTGTACATGTCATCTAGATCAAAAGTAAATAGAAAGCTTGGCTAAACAAGTGCCATATTTAATTACAAAAATTAAATAACTTATCTAGCCTCGTCAACCTCGAGGATTCAATTAATTTTACATCAAACACAATCAATCACATAAAAACAACACAATTGCCATAATAGTTGGAATCTAGTGCCTGCAACACAAAGTTAGCCTACGCACATTCAAATATTATCCAGCAAAATAATGTACATGATAATGTGTAGAAAAATAACCAAATCCTAAACACACAAAACTGGAAACACAACTCTGATACCAATTGATGGTATGGCTTGGCAGTTTCCAAGACAACCACGGGGTCGTATCTAAGAGACCTCTCTAGGCTACAGATTAAAAATTTAATCCGAATAGAGAGTCATCCCTCTAATGACCGACTCGTCGTCATCTTAATTAATCCAAGTTACAACTTAGCCAAAACCAAGGTTAAGGCCTTGTAACTTTCGGGATTAATTAACTGTGAAAAAGATGACGGTTTGGATCGCCGGTTTTTGTGTTTATCTTCGGGGTCCAGTTAATCAATTATTATCTATGATAACAAATCAAAATAACTAATTAGGATGCATGAAATGACGAAGCAAAGTATTGTGGCACAATTAAAACATAACATAGTAAAACTGGAGCTCGGGAGAATTATACCGCGCCGTTTACCTCACAGTCTTCCACCTTATCACCCTCCCCTCCTGGACGTCGTGTGGGCCATGATCTACCAAGTCATGGAGTCACCAAGGCACCGGATCAATCCTCCTTTCTCCTTCCTTTGCTTGCGCCAACACCAAACCCTAGGGTTAGGGTTTGGCTCACCGTCGGCGGTCCTTCAAGGTGGAGTTGATGAAGCCAAGAGGAGCAACTCCTCTTCTTCACTGCAGCCCACGCTAACCTCTCTGTAAACCTCCTATCTCACGGCCAAGAGCTCGCAAGGAGGATGAACTTCCACCGGGCTCTCCCATTTTTCGGCGACAAACACCAAAGGGAAGCCAACCTCGCCAGCGCGCCACCCTCCTTCCTCCTCCACTTCCACGAGCCACAAAGAAGAATAGAGTTTCTCCTTGTCCTATGAAGGTTGCAGTAGTGGATGTAGATGTAGAGGGAGGAAGAAGAAGAGAAGAGAAGCTTCTCTTCTCCTCCACCGCTGGCGCCGACCTCCACACCTTGCGCCGCCGAGTTCTCCTTCCTTCCTCCTTGCCGCGCGCCACCAAGGGTCAGACGCAACTCCTCCCTTGCCCTGTGATCGAACGCGCCCTTATGGATGAGAAGAAAACAAGAGAAGAAGAAGAGGTGGCCCTCTTCTTCCCTACTACCGTCGGCGCCCTAGGGTTGGAGAGAAGAGAGTTGGGGAGAGAGAGAGAGGGAGGTTATATATATATGGGATTAATTGGAAACTTTTTCCAATTAATTATGGATTGATTCCAAAATTTATCAAAGAATAATTCCTTAATTAATCAGAGATTAATAACTTAATTAATCCGAGAATAATTCCTTAATTACTTTGAGATTAATTCCTTAATTAATCCGAGATCGATAACTTAATTAATCCGAGATTAATTCCTTAATTAATCAGCCTTGTATCATGACTCCTATGGGGTGTTTATTGGGCTAAGATAGGGACCATGAGGAGGAGTTGGTTCTTGGCCCGCTAATGGATCCAAACCCAATCTATTAATGGTGATCCATTCCACTAAAGGATCCCATTGTACTTCCTCACCAACCCCCATATTTTCATATGGGATCCACCTATTACGAGTCGTCCATCTCCCCGTGTTTAAGATATCGAATGCCTAATAATTAATTTAATTTACTGATAATTAAATTAATTATCTTCTTTATCCTTGATTAGTACCACTCAACCTTTTCATCATGCCGGACTATAGTCCACTTGCAAGATTTGACATGATGACCTTTTTGAGCTCACCAAGGGGGCATCATCATCCCGACTTACCAGGACATGGATTACGTTAATAATCAACGACACATTATATTATTAATATTATCTCCCAACTTACCGAGCCTATCGATCTAACAGAATAGATCTCGCCCATTGGTAAATCAAAGAGATAATAATTAACAATATATGCCCGTCATTATTTCTTGATTAAGAGATCGTACTCCATAATATTATCCGAGGTCTAATCTAATTTATGAAGTCAATACAAAAATTGGATGACCTTTCTTTTGGTCTTACTCAATGTACACAAAGTACACTAGTGTAATTCTATGGTTAAGATAAACCACACCTAATTACACTATAACCATCCCGATGGATTGTCCAACTCCATCTCGGTTGTGAGCCTCTTTCTTCTACTTCGGCAAGGAACCTGATAACATGATCTTCTGTGCGACACCACGCACCATGTTATCACAATGCCAAGCATCAGAGAGTTTGTGCACATACTAATATAAACATGCACTGTGTGATTTTCTGATTCTCTTTAAAATGCAGATGTATCCTAACCAAAAGCAAAGCTTTTAGTATACATCCTAACACTAGGATACCAAATACCTACATTTAGGGTACCCTTAATGTACCTTAGAATTCATTTTAGTGTTGCTAAGTGGGACTCCTAAGCACAGGTTTGGTATCTAGCACACATTCCTATAGAGAATAAAATATCAAGTCTACTAGCAGTTAAGTATAGTTAGTTACCAATCATAGTTCGGTATATTTTTAGGTCAACTGGTTTACCCTCAAGGTCATTATCTATTTTGACATTTGTAGCCATACGAGTACTTAAGGTTTTAGAATTGTCCATTTTAAATTTCTTTTTTAGTTCCTTTGCATATTTGGATTGATGAACATAATTACCATCCCTAGTTTGTTTAATTTGTAGACCTAAGAAAAAGTTGAGCTCACCTACCAAGCTTGTTTCAAATTTACTTTCCAAAATTTTGACAAAGTCTTTTAAAAAGTTGGAATTTGTAGATCTAAATATTATATCATCAACGTATATTTATGCAATGAATATATCTTTTTCTAAGGTTTTAACAAATAATGTGGAGTCAATTTGACCTTGGTTAAATTCCTTAGAAATTAAATAGGTTGATAATCTTTCGTACCATGCCCTAGGTGCTTGTTTCAACCCATAAAGAGCTTTCCTAAGTTTGAATACATATTTGGGTTTGTCTAGGTCCTCAAATCCTGGGGGTTGCCCTACATATACTTCTTCTTTTATGAACCCATTAAGAAAGGCAGACTTGATATCCATTTGGTATAGTTTAAACCCTCTTTGAGCTGTAAAAGCTAATAACATTCTAATTGATTCAAGTCTGGCTACTGGGGCATAGGTTTCATCATAATCTAACCCTTCAACTTGACTAAACCCTTTTGCTACTAAGTGGGCTTTGTTTATCACAATTTCCCCTTGATCATTTAGTTTGTTTCTAAAAACCCACTTAGTGTCTATAATTGATTTACCCTCATGTTTAGGTACTAAGTCCCAGACTTGGTTTCTCTCAAATTGGGCTAGTTCTTCTTGCATTGCTATGATCCAATCTGGGTCAGGTAGGGCTTCTTCTATAGTCTTAGGTTCAATTTTTGAAATAAGTGCAATCTGACTAAGATTTCTATAAGAAGACCTGGTTTTGACTCCTAAGGTTGGATCACCCATGATTTGGTCAGATGGATGATTGAGTCTGGGTTTCTTTGTTCTTCTAGAACTAGGTTTAGCCTCAGGTCTGGCTGGACGATTTGGTTCAGTGTTTGGTTCAACTACTTGTGTAGGTTCAGTTATTGGTTCAGTTGATACCTTAGTAGTTGGTTCAATTGATAGATCATTTAATGGTTCAATTGATAGTTCATTATCTTCTTGATCAAGATTTGACTTGTTTAGATTTTGATTGTTAGATTTTGGTTCAACTTCTTCGTCAAAGATTAAGTTGGTAGTTTCCTCAATTTTATGTGTTTGTCTGTTGTAAACCCTATAGGCTCTACTAGTTGTTGAATATCCTAAGAAAGTCCCTAGGGTTGATTTTGATTGGAACTGACCTAGGTAGTCCTTAGTATTCAATATATGGACTTTGCACCCAAAAACCCTTAAATAATGTAAATTAGGTATTCTATGATAATAAAGTTCATAGGGTGTCTTATTGTGTCTACTATTAATTAAGACCCTATTTTGAATGTAACACGCTATATTTACCACTTCTGCCTAGAATTGATTAGTTAGGTTATATTCGTTGAGCTTGGTCCTAATGACTTCCTGAAGGGTTCTATTCTTTCTCTCAACTATCCCATTTTGTTGGGGAGTTCTAGGACATGAAAACTCATGGACATGCCCATTAATTTTACAGAATTTCTCAAATTTTTGATTTTCAAACTCTCCCCCATGATCACTTCTAAGTCTTATAATTTTTGTGTCATTTTGATTTATAATCACTTTGCATAAATGATTAAATGAGTTAAAAGTTTCATCTTTAGTCTTTAGGAACCTAACCTAGGTAAATCTAGAGTAATCGTCGATGATTACTAAGCAGTACCAATTCTCGCTTAGTGACTTGGCTCCATGTGAATCTAATAGGTCAAGTTGTAGGAGCTCAAGTGTGTTTTGGGTTAAGTCTAATTGGGTTGGTTTATGAGTTGACTTGGTTTGTTTGCCTTGTTGACATGAATTACAGATTGTATTGTCAATGTTTTTAATTTTAGGTACACCTTTAATTAATCCAAGTTGAGTTATTTTTGAAATTAGTTTGGTATGAGTGTGACCTAGTCTCCTATGCCAAAGGCTAGTTTCTTCTAATTGAGTTAGAAAACATTTGGGTACAACGGGTAGATTAATCGTGTAAATGTTGTTTTTCCTACTACCCTTAAGTGTTATGTCTGAGTCTTGTAGATTTCTAATAAGGCAGTCAGAGTTGGTGAAGGTAACAACATAACCAGTATCATAGAGTTGGCTAATGCTAAGCAAATTGAATTTGAAATTTTCAAGCAATAATACCTTCTTAATGATAAAATCTGAGTTAAATTCAATGTTACCTGACCCAATTACTTTAAGTGTAGCATTGTTGTCAAATGCAGCTGAGCCTAGGTTTTTGAACTTGATTTTGGTGAACTTCAATTTATCCCCAGTCATGTGTTTGGAGCATCCACTATCCAACATCCACTGGACCAAATATTTATGTTCCTACACATAAAGTATGTTTGATTTGGATCCAATTATGTAGAGGTAGGGATAGATTAAATTGAATTTCACTACCTAGTCTGTCTCAACCACATCTAATGTTATCAAACATGTTGGCCTTATGGGTTTTTGTGAGACAGGTTTTCAATAAAAAAATGTTTAACTTTTGAATGACAATTAATTTTGAAAATGTTGTATTAATTTTGAAAAAATTATAGAGTTAAGATTATTAATTTTGAAAAGATGTTGAATCTAGGATTTAATTAAAATTTATGTTAGATTCAAATTTATCAAATAGTAAATTGAATTTGAGTTTCGATAATTGGCTTCTAGGTCTGGTGAGGCACAGAGGCCTTCTTTGGCCGTAGCCTTATTGGAGCAACAACCCTTTCCTTGACAAAGCCGTTTACTGAAAGATCATTTTCAAATTACTTCTTGAAAAATTTTGGTCTAATTAGTTTAGGTTTTGGATCTGTAGCTTCGGCTAGTTCCACCAGACTAAACGGACCAAGTAGGGTACGTCTTACCTTACTTGACCTTATTAGAAAGGTTTCCCTAACGTACTATCATCTCACCTCCACCTAATACTATGTTGTTCAAATTTAAGTAAATCTTTTGTCCTTAAACTAACCATCCCTAAATCTAAGCATAACAAGGAGATTGCAAAAATAAACAAGCAACAAGCAAGCAAAAAAAAACATCTAATTATAAAGATGGTTTTTATATTGGCTCCCCCTGGACTGAAGCCTCGATAAGGATTAGGCAAGATGTGAATCTTGTCCTTGGGGATCCAATATTGGTTTGGTCCAGCTTGTTTATTCAAACATAGCTTTAGGACCCATGCTTGGACTCGGGTTTTAGGTTGGTTCAATACGGAATAGTAAGACCGTTATCGCGATTTGGTTCGATAGCCTAGTCCAGATCGATTTAGAACAGACTTCTATTTTCCAAGAATCATATCAAGATTCTTGGAACCGAAGTGAATCGTTCTAAGGCAACTTTGAGTTCCTTGTCTTGAGTTTTCAAGAAGGAATTCTCTTCGTCAAGCTTTTGAACTTGAGTTGAGTTTCCTTCTTGAACTGGTTTGGTCAAGGAACTCGAGTTGACTTCCTCCTTTAGGAGTTTGACTTCTTGTCGGAGGGTTTCAACCCGGATGTTGGCTTTTGCCAATTTTCGTGACAAGTAAGAAATTAAATCATACAGTTCAGATTCTGGATAACCTCTTACCGTGATTTGTTCATCCTCCGAGATTGAGAATTTTCCGGTGCTGACATCCTCGTCCGGTTCAGATTCCGTTCTGGAGTCGATGTTTTTCGAGGCGGTCAAAGTGAGGAAATTTGAGTGCGGAGCTTCTTCTTCTTCTTCGGATGATGACTCATCCCAAGTGGCTTGAAGAGCCTTCTTTTCTGAGCCTTCTTGTTCTCCTTTAGGTTGGGGCACTCTGATCGGAAATGTCCCTTCTTGTTGCATTCGTAGCAGGTTATGTTACCTTTGGTCTTTTGGCTCGTCGAGGGTTCAGATGGATCTTCCTTCTTCCGGCTTGACTTCTTCTTGTTTGATTGGCTTTTGAGCTCTTTGTAGTAGTCGCGAGCTAGTCGGACCAGTTTTGGATGATCCCCTTCCTCATCGTCTGATTCCAAGTCTGAGTTGGACTTGGGTACTGGTTGAGGCTTCTTCTTCTGAGTTCTTCCTTGAGTTTTACCTGCAACAAACGCAATACTCTTCTCGACCAATGCAATATTAGTTTGTTCATGTAATTCTAACTTAGAAAATAATTCATCTAATTTTATTTCAGAAAGATTCCTGGAAACCTTGTAGGCATCCACCATAGATGCTCACAGTGTATTTCTTGAGAATGAATTTAAGGTATACCTTATTAGGTCATGATTTTCGACCTTGTGACCTATGGTGTGCAGCCCATTCATCAACTCCTGGATCCTTGTGTGGAGTTGTATTACAGTTTCACCGTCATGTATCTTTATCGTGTAGAGTCTGTTGAGTGACAGATCCCTTTTGCTGATCCGCGTTACAGACAAACCTTCGTGTAGCTCAATCAGCTTGTTCCAGAGTTCCTTCGCACTGCTAAAGGTTCCGACACAGTTCAGCTCCTCTTTCGTCAAGCCGCATTGTAGTGTTTGTGTAGCTTTAGCGTCGGCCTTGATCTTCTTCTTTAGTGCACCGTCCCACTCAGTGTAGTGTTGCACCACGCCTTGTGCATTTTTAGGTATCTCCAGTCCAGACTGGATGATGATCCACTTGCCCACCTGAGTTTTCAGGTGGACCTCCATCCTACTCTTCCAGTAGGAGAAATCTTCTCCGCTGAAGAGAGGTGGTCTGGCGGTGTTGTATCCCTCTTGCATGGACATTTAATTAAACTGAAAAAAATTTACAAAAAAACTCGTCCCAAGACTAAGTCTTGGATTAGTTGTGCGGCAGATAAAAGTAATAAGAAAAAAATCGAGTGGTGTTGCACCAACCTCAATTAACGAAAAAAATACGAATGAGAATTTTTTTTAAAAATTCAAAAACTCTGAAAAATACTCATCTGGTGGTTGCACCAGATTTGAGTCACCCGCTCTGATACCACTTGTGGGATCAGTTAGAATCGATTGAGGGGCGGGGGTGAATATCGATCGATAAATTCTCGGAAAACTTAGAGTAATTTACGCAGTGGAAAAACAAATCAATGCTAACACGTTTGTTTTTACTTGGTTCGGAGTTGCAGTCGGCTCCTACTCCAAGGCCCACGGTCCTTGACCGTTTATGATGGGCAATTCTATATTGCGTAAAATTATTACAAATTGAAGTTTGAATATAAAATTAAAATACAACACTTTAATAAAAAGGTTATACCGACTGTGAGGACCGGTGCCGTCGATAGAGGGGGGCGAGGTGAATATCGACCGTAAAAACTTTTGCGAAATACATGGAAAACTCGTCTTTTGGATCTTCGTTCTAGACTCAGAGTTAGTAGCACAGCGGAAAACGAAACGGAATAATAAATGACGACACAAAATGCATACGGGATTTTTACTTGGTTCCCAACCCCCCAGGGTCAGTACATCCAAGGCCTAAGCACGGGAACTCCCGTCCACTAATGGTCACCTTTCGAACTTTCCGGAGAAACCCGTCTTACAGTGCACAATTTACAATCACAAATATAGATAAAAATAATTGCAGAATATAAATTCAAACCCAAAAGAGTCGAAGACTCGGCCGATCTGGAACTCCGAAGTGCAGCGCACTTCCTCCCGGAGCTTCCATGGTCGCAGAGCCTCATCGTTAGCGCTTTTCTTCCATTCGGAATGCTCAGAATGATTTTTGAATGTTGTTCTAAGTTGAGGGGTTGACGCTCCTTTATATAGTAGTCATTGGGGCGCCTGTGTTGAAGGGGGCGCCTCACAAGGCTTGGTCAAACATCATCTCCGCGCCGAACTCGCAGCAGGGATAAGTTCACCCTTCCCGGGCGCCTGACTCAACACAGGCGCCTGGGAGCTTTTAGGCACCCCTGTTAACAGGTGCCCTACAGCTCTGGGGCGCCTGTATTAATACAGGCGCCCTGGATGCCTCTTCCAGGTCACTTTGTATTTGCTTGCCTACCTTGTTTCCAACTTTTAGGTACCTACAATACAATCAAAGGGAAGACAAACATGCAGATAATCTTAATCTTAAGGACTTGGTTCTAACATTGGATTTCTGTGAAACCCTAGGTTGAACTGACTCCTATGTTCCCATCCCCAGGAACGAGCCTTTTACCTACTCCTCTTAGGAGACGGTTGCCACCCGGCTCATCCGGTTGGACTTTTGCTTAGCCTTCGAGACTCTCGGATCTCGAGACGTCCGAACCTTGACTCGTCTCTACTTCTATCCTTAGTCATCGCTCAGCTAAGTTGCTCAATCCCTTGGACCAAGACTTCGTGCCCAACCCTAGGTCTAGACTTAGTGCCCAATTCCACGAACCAGGACTTCGGTGCCCAACCCTCGGCCAGGACTTATTGCCCAATTCCATGAACCAGGACTTCATGCCCAACCCTTGGTCATGTCTTAGGTGCCTAGCTCTCGGCCAGGACTTAGTGCGCAATCCATGATGAGGACTTAGTGCCTAGGTTAACTAGGACCTTGGTTCACTTTGGTCTAGTTTTCTTGACTACCCTTCCCTTGTTCAATGTATCACTGACTTAAGCATATTGTCAATCATTGAAACACTTAGAGGAGGACATCACTGATGCATCTTGCACCAACAATCTCCCCTTTTTTGATGTTTTACAATATCTTAAGTTAGATTGACTGAAGGGGATAAGTTATAAACCTTAGAAAAAATAATCTAAGTTTTGAAAATACATTTTGCTCCTTTGGGAGAAAAAAAATTCTAACTTCAGCTCAGTCTCCCCCTTTTTGAAAAAACATTTTGATTTCATTTGATCCTTTGGTAAGAGAAAAATTTCTAACTTAAGCGCACTTTCACCCTTTGTCATACATCAAAAATCACCAAAACACTTGCACCAACAATGAAAACATTTTTTCTTTTGAAAGTACTTAGTATAAATCTTTTAAAGCATAGCTAGGAGCTAGTTAAAAAAATAATTGTACCAAAAAAAAGTTACACTTTGAAAAGTACTGAGCAATTTGGAAAAATATTTTGTATTGGTAGGAAAATATTTTGAAGTTAGAACATTCTTGCAATTAGAAAACTATTGCCTTAGAAAGACTTTCATTTAGAAAAATTTTAAAAGATTGCACTCTTAAAAAGATTTTCACATAACGAATAGTGCATTTAGAAGAATACTCTAAGAATTATTGGAAGAAAAATTTGAAAGATATTTTACACTTACACCTTTTCACTTTGAAAAAGATTTGAAAAATTATCCTTTGAAACAAAATATCTGCACTTTTGAAAAGTATTAAAAAATTTCATACTTTGTAAACATTAGTATCTTGAAAACTACAAGTACCTTTGAAAGATATAAGTACTTATGAATTTGAAAAACATAAGTACTTTAGAAAAATATTATGAACTTTTTGAAAAATATTAGTACTTTTGAAAAATATTATGAACTTTTTAAAAAAATATTAGTACTTTTGAAAAATATTATGACTTTCGAAAAATATTATGAACTTTTTGAAAAATATAAGTACTTTTAAACCTATTACTTGACTTATATTTTGAAAGTACTTAAAAAAATATTGTTTTTAAAACATAATATTTTTCTTGACTTGGTTTCTTTTCCAGTCTGACACAATCCTAGGAAACCTTATTAAATACGAAGACATTTCCCTGAGTGTCTTGGAAATTCTCCAAACTCAAGTAAATATTATTTCCAAAAGTATTTCAAAAAGATTTTATAAGCCATAATAAAATTTGTAAAACAAACTAATAGTATTTTGAAAGACAAATTATTTATGTTTTTAATAGGATTTTGAAAATATCGTGCATAAAAATATATTATTTTGAAATGTTCAATAACACTTTTAATTTGACCTGCCCCTAAACATTGTTGGATCGACAAAATGATAGGGGGGGTGAATATCATTAAAACTTTTCAGATAAATTAAAGAGCAAGTACGCAACGGAAATAATTTAATGCACGCAAGAACACAAGGATTTTTACTTGGTTCGGAGTCGCGGTCCGCTCCTACTCCAAGGCCCACGGTCCTTGACCGTTTACTTTGGGCAATATTATAATCGTGCAAAACAGGTTTACAAGTTGAGTACAGAAATATTGCAAGAAATGAAACTAGTTACACTTTTCGTTACCGACGCCCAATGTGGATCGTATTTCAGAGCAGAGGGACATCGTCAGCGCTGAAGTCAGAGTTTGCAGGGGCGTAGCGCTTGAACAAAAAGCTTTGGAGCATTAGAAAAACTGTGTTATTGAAGCCTTGGGGTCGAGCCCCTTTTATAGTGCTCTATCGGGCGCCTGATGGGTTGCGGGCGCCTGACATGTGCCTTTCGATCTGTGAATCCTTATCCGCGGGCTCGGTCAGCGCTTATCCTCCCCACATGGGCGCCTGAGCTGATGGGGGGTGCCCGTGACCTCACGGGCGCCTGATCCGCCTTGGTTCAGTGGCTTCGTAGCTATGATTTGGGATTCGCCTTCACTCTTGGGCGCCCGTATCCTTACGGGCGCCTGGCTTCATTCAGGCGCCTAGGCCTAGTGAAGAACCTTCACTTGCAGATGATCATTCCTTCGACCCTGCAACTAAGGTTAGTGTTGGGTCAAGAGAAACGATAGAGGGGGGGTGAATATCGTTAAATGCTTTTCGGATAAAAAACTAGAGCAAGTATGCAGCGGAATAAAAATAATCGCGAACACAGGTAGTTTTACTTGGTTCAGAGCCTAGGTCGACTCCTACTCCAAGGCCCACGGTCGTTGACCGTTTTCTGCGGGCAATTCTATAAGTGCACAAAAACAGTTTACAAGAGTTGTACAATTGTAGTATAGTAAACTGAAAGAAAATGGCTCTTCGTTACCGACGTCCGGTGTAGTTTATGCTTCGGTGCAGATGGACGTCGTAGACGCTTGAGTCGTGAGTGGAAGGTTCCCGGGGCAGAGCGCTTTGAGTCGAAGAGCAAGTTGGCGTTAGAAGAAGTGTTGTATGAAGCCTAGGGGTTGAGGGCCCTTTTATAGCCCCTGGGGGCACCTGGAATGTCGGGGGCGCCTCCCCACGTGTCAGCCGATCCACTTCCGTCTCGGTCAGCTCTGATCCCTTAAAACTCGGGATCAGGCTTTGACGGGGGCGCCCGCAACGCTTGGGGCGCCCGGATTGACCGGGTCTCCTCTCATCCGTTGGCTTCACTGGGTTCTGCTTCGTTAGCTTCTCCTAGGGGCACCCGGGATGTTGGGGGTGCCCGGGAGCATGGGGGGCACCCGGGAGCTGTCGAAGCCTACCTTTGCTTCATGTGTTTTGTGTTCACCTTGGGGGCGCCCGGGACACTCCGGGCGCCCTGGTCAGCTGCTGCCTCACTCTTTTGAGGCTCTCTGAGCTGCAGACACTTATTCCTTTGGTCCTGCATCCAGGGTTAGTCCAAAACACCATAAAGAGATAAGATGTTAGTTTATATAGCCTTAACTGTCTTGGTTATGACTTTGGGCCTCCCAAATGGAGCCCTAGGTCGAACCGACGCCTACTGTTTCCTCGACGGGGAACGCGTCCTCACCTACTCCTCTCGGGAGAATTTACCTGATGCCAACCGGTTCCTCCGGTTGGACTTTTGCCTAGCGGTCCTTTGCCAGGTCTTGGATACCAAGCTGTCCTTTGCCCGGTGCCTAGCAGTCCTTCGCTAGGTCTTCAGTCCCAAGCTGTCCTTCGCCTGGTGCCTAGCAGTCCTTTGCTAGGGCTTCAGTACCCTGGCATTTCTTCGCTAGTGCCTAGCAGTCCTTCGCTAGGACTTTTCCTGCACACTTGAGTAGCATGTTAGATAACAAATAAGACTTAACTTTTGAACCCTTTTGCCATTATCAAAACTCAGGTTCGACTTGGGTGCTTTCTGGACAACAATCTCCCCCTTTTTGATTTATGGCAACCCTGGTTCAAAAAGTTAAGTTAATCAGACCAAGTAAAAATTAAATTTTGTTCCCTCCCCCTGGAAGGAATCTCCCCCTAGATTTTTCAAAACTTCGTGGGGTTTTTGAAAATAAATTCTAAGTTTAAGGATGATTTTTACTTAGAATAACTTTCAACAGAAAATAATTTTGATTGTCTATTTTGGAGAACTTGTAGAATACTTAAGTTTAAATACTTAGAAAACTTAAGAAGGATTCAGAAAACTTAAGATTGAGTACTAAGGAAAATTTTGACTCCTTAAGTTTAAAGTACTCAAAGAAGTTTTGAAAACTTTAAGTTTTAACGTACTTAGTGAAATTTGAAACTTAAGTACTTAGAGAAGTTTTGAAAAACTTAAGTACTTAGAAATGTTTAGTACTTAGACAACTTTAGTACTTAGACAAGTTTTGAAAAACTTAAGTACTTAGGAAAGGTTTGAAAAACTTAGTACTTTTGAAAAATTTAGTACTTTTGAAAAATTTAATTAAGTACTTTTTTGAAAAATTTAGTACTTTTGAAAAATTTAATTAAGTACTTTTTGAATAAAGGATAGAGTTTGATATTTTTAGAAAAAAATTTTAAACTCTCTCCTTTCCTATCTCTCCCCCTTTGTCATATATCAAACACAAATAAATATAGCAAAAACAGAATAATTAAATTGCATAAAGGAAAATAACTTGCATGATTTTTGCTGTACTGAACAATTCATGATGAGAATTAAACCAAATCAGTTTCATTAGTACTTAATAACCCAATTCATGATTTTTGCTATACTTTTATTTTTATATTATTTTCGAAAATTCCCCAAATATTCCCCCATGATCATGGTAATACTCCTAATTAAAACCCATTTATATTTATATTAAATTTTACCTAAAATCCACTAATAACCATGGTCTTAGAAAAGCCCATTAGTACTTAGCTTCTCGATTTAAATGAGAAATTATGGATAATTAGGCTAAGGTTCGTACTAGTATCTCTAAATTCCTTCAAAACTATCTAGACATGATCAATATTTTAAAGAAAATATTGAGGATATTTTCCGGGTCGTTACAATCCCCCATACCTCGTGAAAGTTCGTCCTCGAACTTAGAATAACTCCGGGTACTTGCGTCTCATCTCGTCCTCGCGTTCCCAGGTAGCTTCCTCGAACCGTTGACCTTGCCATACGGTAAGGTGCCTTGGGGAACGGGTTAGTACCAGAAACCAATTCGATCTCGGATTCCACTTCTCTATCAGGAGCTAATCCTGGTAATTCATCTGGGAATACCTCTGGATAATTACATACAACCCTAATATCTTCTAGCTTCTGGTCCTTGGTTTGACTTACGTCAACCACATGTGCTAGAATCCAGTGTATCCCTTGTCTATCATCTTCTGTGCCTTGAGAGTCGATAAAAATTTCCCGGTTCTTTTTCTTGGCTCTCCGATAAATTCGAACATAGAATCGGCCTCAAGTTGAAAGACCACCTTTCGTTTACGGCACTTGACAGAAGCGCCGTATTTGCTCAGAAAATTCATTCCCATTATAACATCATAATCCTGCATGTCGAGTACTATCAGATCGCAGTAGAGTTCTCTTCCTGCGATTCCAACTGGCACAACACGCAGCACGTGAGTGGATGTCATTATTTCTCTCGAAGGCAGGGTTGTCAAGAACTTGCAGTCTAAAACTTGTGGAGACATATCTATCTTCTTAGTGTAGAACATAGAGATGAACGAGTGTGTTGCCCCAGTATTAAATAATGCAGTAGCATACTGACTGTAAATAAGTATCTGACCTGTGACAACCATTGAAGCATTCGCGGCATCCTCCTTAGTAATAGAGAAAACCCTGGCATCCGCCATAGTTGGTGGGGCCTCCAATCCCCCTTGGCTCATCGGGGTACCTTCCAACTCAGCTTGCTTATAATGTAGTTTCGCTGGTGCACCCTGGTACGGAACAAGCTGTTGGGGAGGTGCCTTGTAACGACCCAGAAAATTCTCTCAATATTTTCTTTAAAATATTGATTATGTCTAGATAATTTTCCGAGGGACCTAGAGATATTAGTACGAACCTTAGCCTAGGAATCCATGATTTTTCTCATGTAAATTGAGAAACTAAGTACTAATGGGCCTTATATGGGCTTTTCTAGTACCATGATTATTAGTGGATTTTAGGTAGAATTTAATATAAATATAAATGGATTTTAATTAGGAATATTAGTATAATTATGGGTGAGTTTTAGCATGGTTTCCTATTTAAATTAAGAAGTTAAGTACTAATGGGCCATATATGGGCTTTCTAGTACCATGATTGTTGGTAGATTTTAAGCAAAAAGTTAATATGAATATAAATGGATTTTAATTAGGAGTATTAGTAGGATTATGAGTGAGTTTAGCATAAATTTCCTATTTAAATTGGGAAGTTAGGCACTAATGGGCCTTATATGGGCTTTCTAGTAACATGATTATTGGTGAATTTTAGGTAAAAATTTATAGAAATATAAAGGGGTTTTAATGAGAAATATTAACATAATTATGGGGGAATTTTTAGGGGATTTGCGAAATAATAGGAAATAAAATAAAAAAATAAAATAGAAAATTAATGCATGCACCAAGGATTGAACCTTGGACCTCTTGTACAACCATGCATGCTCTAACCAATTCACCTAGCAAGGGAGTGCTATGAGAAAATGAAGTGGATTATGGTTAAGGCTTAGGGAAAATGAAGAGACACCATGACTCTTCACTTACCCTCCTTAATGTGTTATAAAGAGGGGGCATGGGAGTTACTTTCTTCTTCCTCCTCCCTCATTCTAGCCGAAATCCCAAGAGGGGATTCTCCCTTGGAAAAGGTTCACCTAAGGCTCCATCTCCAAGATCCAAGGCTTTTACAAGGGTACAAAGGCTAGGGGTGGTTAAGAGGCAACAAGATCTTCATCCTTCTCCCAAATCTAAGGTCTATAATCAAGATCAACCAATGTAAGACTCCCTCACCTGTGGTATAATAGTTCCTTTATGATTTTTAGCATGATATAAAGTTGGTTTTGGGATTATATTGAGGAAACCATGATTTGTGACCCTATAACTTTCGGCCACTAGGGTTTTTGGGTCCAAAATGATGTTAAAAATATTACTCATGCTTTCTAATATTTTTCCATGATGAATATAAGTTAAAATGAGATTTGGAGAAATTTTGGGGTACCCTAGGATCTCCTAGGGTTTCGGCCAACACCATGAACCCATGGGTAGGGTTGGATCTAAACCTTCAAGTACGTGTTTTGTGTATTATCATGCTATAAGGGAGATTGAGGGTGACTTATGGGAATTTTCACAAGGCTTGGTGACCCTATAACTTTCGGCCAAGTAGGGGTTTAGGGTAAAGAGTTAGGGTTTCCCTCAAGCAAGGGTCCAAATGGCTCCTATGGTCTAGTATGGAAGGTGTTAGATGTTTAATTGAAAATTCTATGAATTTATTCAGGCAACCATGGCCCCTTATATGTTTCGGCCAACCCTAGGAAATAGGGCTTGGAGTTAGGGTGAACCCTAATCATGTGACTAAATGGCTTCTTATGACCCTATAGGTAATGCATGGTTGCTACTTTTCCTTATGCTACCTTACATGTTATTTGAATGATGGAACTCCTCTTGTAAGTTTCGGCCAAGCAAGATAAATAGGGTATGGGTGGAGTTAGGGTTGGAAGAATGATGGTTTATGGCTTATTATGAAGTATGTATATAGGTTCAAGCATGTGGTAGAAATTAAGTTACCTATAACCCTAACCTTAAGCACCCTGTTTCATGTTTATATGTTTATGATTGGATGCCATGCTTAATAGGGTTTATTTATGAATGTCTTATGTTCTATGCCATGCACTTGAATGGTAGGTAGTATATTTATGGAAGTCCTACTTATGCATGCTTGAGATAGATACCATGCTTATGTATGAAATGCAATGTTTACCTTATGTATCATGATCATGCAAGCACTAGGAATAAGAATGATGGTTATGTAAGTAGGCCATGTTCTATGAATGAAGATGCATGTTATGTTTATGAATGAAAGTGCATGTTATGTTTATGAATGAAAGTGCATGCTATGTTTATGAATAAAGATGCATGCCATGTTTTATGAATGATGGCACGGTCGATGGTCGACGGTACGACGGTACGACGGTCTTGAGGACTGGTAAATGGGCCGGTAGACAGGCCGGGTCGTTACACATGTTATGTTTATGAATGAAGATGCATGCCATATTTTATGAATGAAGATGCATGTCATGTCTTATGAATGATGAAGCATGTAAAATATTTTACTTTATGAATGGGCTTGTACCGGACCGAAGTATGGGTCCAAGGGATGGGCACCTTAAGAACGCCCCGGTTCTAGACTACCGACTATGCTGTCCACGGTTCTGGCACTACCGAAGCTGTGCAACAGGGATGGGCACCTTAAGAACGCCCCGGTTCTGGGACTACCGACTATGCTGTCCTTACCCTAGTAGGTCGAGACTAGCTACCTCGTATTTACTTAGGGATGCGCGCACATGATGTATGTATGTGGTACAAGCCAGGGCCCCAATGAATGTGATGATCATGTTTAAGTATTTAAAAGTATGATTTTAAAAGTTAAGCATCCTTATGTATATGCATTTGACTCATGCATTCATTCATGTTATGCATTATGCCATGATAGTAATGTCTTATGCTTATGTTTCATGTTAAGGAATATGCATGATAGTAAATGATTTATGTTATGATTATGTTAAGAAGATGCCATATGATATGATAGAAAGCATGTCTATGTTTATGCCATACAGGTTAGTTCATATCTTATGTTTATGTTTATGTCATGTATCATGTCATGCTAAGAATATTTATTATGTTTATGTTTATGCCATGTATCATGCCATGTTAATGTTTGATTATGTTTATGTTTATGCCATGTATCATGCCATGTTAATGTTTATTATGTTTATGTTTATGCCATGTATCATGCCATGTTAATGTTTGATTATGTTTATGTTTATGCCATGTATCATGCCATGTTAATGTTTATTATGTTTATGGTTATGCCATGTATCATGTCATGTCAATGTTTGATTATGTTTATGTCATGTATCATGCCATGTTAATGTTTATTATGTTTATGTTTATGCCATGTATCGTACCATGCTAGGAATGATTATTTATGTTTTGGTTATGCCATGTATCATGCCGTGTTAAGAATGTTTACTTATGTTTATGTTCATGCCATGTCAAATATATGTTAAGTGATTCTAGATGCTTATGTTCTAAGTAGAGCACCAAGTATGTTAATGTTTCATATGCTCGTTATTAAGTGATGAATGATTTTAGTGAGTAGGAAAGAGTCTTACTAATCCTGTGTGCTTATAGTCTTATTTTCCTTATACCGCAGATCACGCAAGGGGACAATAAGGAAGCAGCAGGAGGGCAGGAATGTGTGTGTGTGGTAGTGACTTGGCCAAGAAAATAATATGTTTACCGGTCTTATGCTAGAACTTTATGTTTGCTACTTATGTGTTTGAATAATGGTTTATGTGACTCTATGACATGATGTTAAGCATGACATGATATGATGCAAAGTATGAAATTAATATGCCAAGTACCCATGTCATTATGTTAGGAATGGTAGTAGGGCATATATGTGTAAGTTTAAAGTTATTCCGCTGCCTTATGATGTCTACATGCCCTAAGTATGTTAACGTAACGCCGCTTTATGAAAAAAAAAAGCAGGCGTTACATGCTTGGTTCTTGGTAGGGCAGTAAGAGGCTATGTGCCCTTCCACCCCGCAAATGAAACACCAGTTCGTACCTTTGCGGCATTCCCCGGGATGCATTTTCCCGCATGTAGCACACAGGGGAAACCTGGACTGTTTATTTGCTGGGCCCCCTTGGGGGTCGTCCCATGGCTGCCGTTTACCACCCTGATTTCCCTTCCCATTAGCGTTGGTACTCTGAGGTTTCTGACCTCCTGAGTGATAATGAAAGGGAGGAACATTAGGGATAATGAAAGATAAAGAATCGAGAATCCTGGAGTGAACTTGATTCCTTACTCTCATTTGATGCCTTCCTTTGCTGATTGATATTGTTCAGGTAATGCTCGGTGAGTAGAGCACTACTAAACAGCTCCTCGGTGGTCTGCGGCCTGTTAACTCCGCCGGCCACGTTCAGGGCTATTTCGGGCCGCAACATCTTCAACATAAGTCGGACCCTTTCTTTCTCAGTGCGGACCAGCTCAGGGCATAGACGAGCCAGTCGATTAAACTTCTTCACGACTTCATTGACCGAGAGGTTGCCCTGTCAGAATTCCGTGAACTCGTCGTAGTGTTTGTTTGTGACACGCATATTGAAGAATTCTTCGAAGAACTCTGATTCGAAGTCTGACCACGTCATCTGGTTCACCTGTCTCTTGGCCTTGACCCTTTCCCACCACATTCTGGCATCCCCAGAAAGGTAGAATGATGCACACTTAATCTTCTCAAGTTCTGGCCAGTCCAGCATCTCCATTGTACTCTCTACGGTTTTGAACCACGCTTGCGCATCCCACGGTTCACCGATACCCGAGAAATTTTCCGATTTCTGCCTCAACCACTGGATCAGATAAGCCTCTTGTCGTGCTACAGTGGTCGAGCCTGACGGAGGAGTTTGCGTAACCGTAGGTGCAACAGGTATAGCGGTCTGGTTCGCCGGAGGAGTAGTAGAATTTTCTTGTTGGTTCATCAGGGTATTAATGGTTTGCTGCTGCTCAGTGACTTGACGCTGAAGTTGGGTCACTAACTGCATCAGATCAGGTGAGGGAGTGGTCTCATTAAGTCTATTACTTTGTCTTCTAGCCATGCTTTCCTTCATGAAGGACAAGTATGGATAATATGAGTTATCGTTATTCCTACCCTCCATATTAAATCCTAAATTATTTGATTCATAAGAAAAATATATATATCGTTCATAGTCACATATCCTAAAATATTTTTCATCATAAAACATCATTCATGCTTGCATATTCTAGAATCATAGGTATCATCCTTACTTGCATGTTCTAGAATCATAAAGTATCCTAAAAGTGCTTACTATCATAAAATATGCAGAGAGGTACTTACTTGGAAGCGGCAGGAAGAAGACTTGATGTGTGTGTAGTGAGATGACAACTGCTCTGATACCAACCTATAATGCCCGCCTTTTTCCCACACCTTATGGTGTGGCAAGAAAGGCGTCGTTACGCTAAACATACATGTACATATAAACATCTTAATGCAGCGGAATAATTTTTTTCTTCTACACATGCTTTTAATTATGCAACTAATACATGAAACATCTATACATGCATAAACTTATCATCCCTGAACCTAGTGTCATTGAACTTATCATATTAACAACATGCATGGCATCATGATATAACCATTTCATAGCTTATTCATAATCATCATAAGTAGCATAACCAAAACATAGCATAAGTAGCATTGAAATATAAGTATCATAATCATCCATTAGGCATAACCATTGAAACATAGTATAAAACCTAAGGAGGCATTTCCAAAACCCAAGACATGCGATATGTGTAAATAAAAGAATTCTTTGACAAGTCACTGCCACACACACACATGCTCTTGCCCCTCCTGCTGCTTCCCTTAGTAACTTCTTGCTTGATCTGCGGTACGAGGAAAATAAGACTATAAGCACATAGGCTTAGTAAGACCCTTTCCTACTCACTAAAACCATACATCACTTAAACATAAACATATCAAGCATCTGACATAACATAATTCTGAACATGAAACATAAGCATAGTCTTGGCGTAAATCATAAGCATATGACATGATTCTTAACATAAACATAAACTTAACACATACCTAGCATGGCACAATTCTTAACGTACATGAGCATGAACATATTTAGCATAGCATAATTCTTAACATACATGAGCATGAAACATACTTAGCATAGCATAATTCTTAACATACATGAGCATAAGCACAATCTTATCATAAGCATAAGTATAAAACATACTTACCCTGGCATGATGCATAACATGAATGAATGCATGAGTCGAAATCCGTATACATAGGGATGCTTAATTTAAAATCATACTTTTAAATACTTAAACATAAACATAACATCATTGGGGTCCCCGGCTTGTACCACATACATACATCATATGCGCGCATCCCTAAGTAAATACGAGGTAGCTAGTCTCGACCTACTAGGGTAAGGACAGCTTCGGTAGTCCCAGAACCGTGGACAGCATAGTCGGTAGTCCAGAACCGGGGCGTTCTTAAGGTGGCCATCTCTATTGGACAGCTTCGGTAGTCCCAGAACCGTGGACAACATAGTCGGTAGTCCAGAACAGGGGCGTTCTTAAGGTGCCCATCCCTTGGACCCTTACTTCGGTCCGGTACAAGCCCATTCATAAAGTAAAATAACTTTGCATGCTTCATCATTCATAGACATTCATGACATAAACATAATCTTGTTTCATGAAACATAACTTAAGAGTAGGAACAGCTGCGGTAGTTCCAGAACCGTGGACAGCTACGGTAGTCCAGAACCGAGGCTTTCTTAAGGTGCCCATCCCTTAGCATGACATACACATACTTAACATTTCATCATTCATACTTAACATCATGATGCCTTCAAGGCATGAACATTCATCATCATTTCTTATCTTCATTCATAAGGTATGTCATGCTTACATCATTTTGTCTTAGGGTCATGGTTATCATTTTCGTTCATCATCTTCATTCTTAAACATGGCATACATACATATCATTCATAAAGCATGACATACATACATAGCATTCATAAACATGGCTTACATACATATTGTTCATAAAACATGGCATACATACATGTCATCCATAAAGCATGGCATACATACATATCATTCATAAAACATGGCATACATACATATCCTTCATACACATACATCTATTATAAGCATTTAACCTTCTATATGCATCATTCTATTTAACATAACATACCCCTACATTAATTACATATCATGGTATATGATCTAAATATTCATGAGTAAAGCATAGCATAGAACCTAACATACAAGGTCATGTTACATAATACATAAACTAAGATTTTTGTAATATAAAGATCCTTACATCATGCTTAACTATGTACTTACATCATGGTAACTTATAAACATGTATCCTTGAGACCTTAGCCCAATTCAAACCCTAGTTTTGGGTCTTGGCCGAAAACCCTAAGGGACCATAAAGCCATAGAAAATTTACCTAGGTCATGATTAACATCCCATACCTTACATATCATGCCATGGAAAACCATTTGAACCCTTGGTTGGATTTAACCCTAAGTCCTAGGCCCAAACCATGAGTTGGCCGAAACCCTAGAAGGGTAATAATCCCATAGGAAAATTCATATAAATCACCATTATTACCCATAAGATATCATAAGAAACATACTAATCATGCTTGGGAAGGTTGGAGTTTACCCTAGCCCTTTAGCCTTGATGTGGCCGAAACCCTAGTGGGGTTCTAGGGTGCTACATAAACTTCAAACATCATACTTTATTGCTTAACCTATCATGAGTAAACATTTGAAAACATAAGAGAGGTTTCTAACATGATTTTTAGCCCAAAACCTTGCTTAGCCGAAATCTTTACAAGCCCTAACCATGGATTTTTCAACATAGCATGCCAATAAAAACATAGATCATGATAAATAACTTGGAAACTATCATACCACAGGTGAGGGGGTCTTACCTTCCCTTATCTTGGATTTAATCCTTGAATAATGAAATAGAAAGAACCTTCTTGACTCCAATCTTCTCCTTAGCTCTTGTAGCCTAGTAGAGAGCCTTGAGTCTTCAAGATGGAGTCCTTGGTGGAATTTTTCCTAAGGGGAGAGCCCTTGTGGTTTTTGGCTAGAGTAAGGAGGAAGAGGAAAGAATGACTTGGGAAGAAGAGAAGGGAAATTGTAACTCCCATGCCACCTTTATACCACATTAAGGAGGGCAAGTGAAGAGTCATGGTGTCTCTTCCCTTGATGACTCTTCATTTCCCCTAAGCCTTAACCAAAATCCACTTCATCCTCTACTAGCACTCCCTTGCTAGGTGAATTGGTTAGTACATGCATGGTGGTACCATAGGTCCAAGGTTCAATCCTTGGTGCATGTACTTTATTTTTATATTTTATTTTATTTTATTTTTATATTATTTTCAAAAATTCCCCCATGATCATGGTAATACTCCTAATTAAAACCCATTTATATTTATATTAAATTTTACCTAAAATCCACTAATAACCATGGTCTTAGAAAAGCCCATTAGTACTTAGCTTCTCGATTTAAATGAGAAATTATGGATAATTAGGCTAAGGTTCGTACTAGTATCTCTAAATTCCTTCAAAACTATCTAGACATGATCAATATTTTAAAGAAAATATTGAGGAGATTTTCTGGGTCGTTAAAGAAATTAAGTAAAATAGTTTTTCACATTCTTTTAGAAACTATTTTTTTTAAATCAAGTAAAGCAGTAAGAAAATCAAAAGTAGAGTTAACCTATTCTATTGAGCACAATCCTAACTGCCTTCTTAGTGAGCTAAACTCAGACTCAGGTAGGGGTTTGGTGAATATGTCGGCTAAGTTAGATTTAGAATCTACATGCTTAAGGACTATCTCACCCCTGGCTACATGGTCTCTTACAAAGTGATGTTTAACTTCTATGTGTTTAGTTCTGGAATGTTGGATTGGATTTTTAGTTAGATTAATTGAGCTTATGTTGTTAATGAAAACCTGATTTTGGGTGTAGTTGAGCTGGAAGTCCTAAAGAGTGTGCATCATCCATAAAAGTTGTGCTACACATTCTCCTAAGGCTACATACTCAGCTTCAGTTGTGGATAAAGCTACACAGTGTTGTTTTCTGCTGCACCAACTTATTAGACTATTTCCTAACAGTTGGTAGCTTCCACTTGTGTTCTTTCTATCTAATTTACAACCAGCGTAGTTAGAATCCGAGTATCCTGACAAATCAAAAGTTGAAGTCCTAGGATACCAAATTCCTACATTTAGGGTGCCCTTAACATATCTTAGTATTCTTTTTATGGCTGCTAAGTGCATTTCCTTAGCACATGTTTGGTATTTAGCACACATTCCTACATAAAAAAGGATATTAGGTCTGCTGGCTGTAAGGTACAGTAGACTTCCTATCATGCTTCTATAGAGTTTAAGGTCTACTGGTTTTCCATCAGGGTCACTATCTATTTTTACATTTGTAGTCATGGGACTACTTATGCTTTTAGAGTTATCCATTTTAAATTTTTTTATTAATTCTTTAGCATATTTGGATTGATGGATATAGTTTCCATCTCTAGTTTGTTTGATTTGTAAACCTAGAAAGAAATTGAGCTAACCAACTAAACTCATTTCAAACTCATTTTCCATTATTTTATGAATTCTTTTAGAAAGTTTGAGTTGGTGGACCCAAAGATTATGTCATCTACGTAGATTTGGGCAATAAATAGATATTTTCCTAAGGTTTTAATAAATAAGGGCTTGTTTAAATTCTTTAGAAATTAAGTAAGTTGATAGGCGTTCATACCAGGCCCTAGGTGCTTGTTTTAGTCCATATAGTGCTTTAGTAAGTTTGTAAACATGATCAGGTCTTTCTAAGTCCTCAAATCCTGGGGGTTGTCCTACATAGACTTCTTCCTTAATGAATCCATTTAGAAAGGCTGACTTTACATCCATTTGGTATAGTTTGAATCCTTTATGGGATGCAAAGGCTAATAACATCCTAATGGACTCAAGTCTAGCTACTGGGGTATAGGTTTCGTCATAATCTAACCCTTCTACTTGGGTGAATCCTTTCGCTACTAAGCGGGCTTTATTTCTGACTATTTATCCTTGATCATTTAACTTATTCCTGAAAATCCACTTAATGTCAATGACAGATTTGCCCTCAGGTTTAGACACTAATTCCCAGACTTGGTTTCTTATGAATTGGGCTAGCTCTTCTTGTATAACTATGATCCAATCAGGATCAGGTAGGGCTTCCTCTATAGTCTTGGGTTCAGTTTTTGAGATCATGGCTATCTGACTAAGGTTTCTATAGGAAGACCTAGTTCTGACTCCTAGAGTTGGATCACCCACAATATGATCGGTTGGATGATTGAGTCTGGGTTTCTTGGTTTTTCTAGAACTTAGTTCGTCCTCAGGTCCGGCTGGTCGGTTTGGTTCACTATTTGATTCAACTCTTTGAGCTGGTTCAATTATTGGGTCAACAGTTGGTTGATTTGACTCAGTGGTTGGTTCAATAGTTAGTTCGTTTAAGGGTTTAATTAAAGGTTCAACAGTTTGTTTATTAATTTCTTGATCAGAATTTGATGATGTTAGGTCTGGATTATCAGATGTTGAGTTGATTTCTTCATCAAATATTAAGTTTGTTATTTCTTCAATTTTCTTAGTTTGTTTGTTGTAAACCCTATAGGCTCTACTTGTGGTTGAATATCCTAGGAAGATGCCTGGGGTTGACTTAGACTGGAATTTTCCTAAGTAGTCTTTGGTGTTCAGGATATGGACTTTACATCCAAAGACCTTTAGGTAGTGTAGATTTGGAAGTCTATGGTAATATAGTTCATAGGGTGTTTTGTTGTGTTGCTTGTTAATCAAGACCCTATTTTGGATGTAGCAAGCCGTATTAATTGCTTCTGCCCAATATTGGTTGGCTAAGTTAAATTCATTGAGCATAGCCCTAGCGGCTTCCTGTAATGTTCTATTTTTTCTTTCGACTATCCCATTTTGTTGGGGGGTTCTAGGACATGAAAATTCATGTAAATACCCATTTATCTTACAGAATTCCTCGAACCGTTGATTTTCAAATTCTCCCCCGTGGTCACTCCTAAGTCTTTTGATTTTAGCATCGTTTTGATTTTCAATTAACTTACAGAATTCATTAAAAAGATTTAGAGTTTCTTCTTTGGTCTTTAGAAACCTAACCCAGGTAAACCTTGAGTAATCATCCACTATTACTAAGCAGTACCGGTTTCCGCTTAGTGACTTGGCTCCATGTGAATCAAATAGGTCAAGGTGCAGGAGCTCAAGTGTGGTTTGAGTTAGATCAGATTGAATTAGTTTGTGATTAGATCTGGTTTGTTTATCTTGATTACATGATTCACATATTAGGTTTTCATGATTTTTAATTATAGGAATACCTTTAATTAGGCCAAGTTGGGTGATTTTTGAAATAATTCTTAGGTTAGTGTGACCTAGTCTCCTATGCCAGAGATTTGATTGTTCTAACTGTGTTAACATACATTTAGGTACTAGGGGAAGGTTTATAGTGTATACATTATTTTTCCTAGTGCCCTTAAGCATGATTTCTGAGTCTTGTACATTTCTAATCAGGCAGTTAGAATTGTTGAAGGTGACTATATAACCAGAATCACATAACTGACTTATACTAAGCAAGTTAAAATTTAAGTTTTCAACCAAAAGCACTTTCTTAATAACAAAGTCAGATTTAAGTTTAATATTACCTGACCCAATTACCTTGAGTGTAGCATTGTTCCCAAATGCCACTGAGCCTAGGTTCTTGAACTTGAGTTTGGTGAATTTTAATTTATCTCCAGTCATGTATCTGGAGCAACCGCTATCCAACATCCATTGGTCCAAATCTTTATGTTCCTACACATAAAGAGTTTTATTGATTTGGATCCAATTAGAGTCAGGAATAGCTTAAATTGAGTTTCACTTACTAGTCTGTCTCACCCAAATCTAGGGTTTTCAATCACGTTAGCCTTATAGGTTTTGTGAGACAGGTTTTGATAAGTAAAATTATTTTAAAAAATTATTATTTATTTTGAAACACATAAATAATTTTGAAAACAATTGAATTTATTTTGAAAAGAATGTTTAAATCTACAAGTAACTGAAAATTTGTGTTAGATTTGAATTTGACAAAGAATAATTTGAATTTGAATTTCAAAAATTGGCTTCCATGTCTTGGCGAGGCACTAGGCCTTCTTTGGCCGTAGCCTTATTGGATCATCAACCCTTTCCTTGACAAAGCCTTTTAATGAAATTTCATTTTCAAAATTAATCTTTGAAAAATTCTGGTCTAACTAGTTTGACTCTTGGATCGGTAGCTTCGGCTAGTTTCACCAGTCTAAAGAGACCAAGTATACTTGACCTTATTAGAATTGGTTTCCCTAACGTACTATCATCTCACCTCCACCCAATACTATATTGTCAAGTTTCAGTTAAGTTTGTTCAATCCTTAAACTAACCATTCCTAAGTCTAAGCATGGTAAATTGCAAAAATTAAATAAATAATCAGTCAAGCAAATTACAATCAAGAATTATGTTTTATCTAACAATAAATATAGTTTTTAATTTGGCTCCCCCTGGTCTAAAGCCACGGTAAGGGTTAGGCAAGATGTGAATCTTGTCCTTGGGGATCCAATATTGATTTGATCCAGTTGGTTTATTCAGGTACAGTTTAGGTACCCATGCCTGAACTTTATTTCTGGACTGATTAAGTACAGCAAAATAGGATCTTTGTCTAGATTTGGTTCTATAGCCTAGTCCGTATCGATTTAGAACCGATTTCTGTTTTCCAAGAATCATGTCAAGACCCTTGGAACCAGAAGTGAATCGTTCTAAAGCTGATCTAAGATCCTTAACCTGAGTTTTCAGGGAGGAATTCTCTTTTTCAAGTTTTTCAACTTGATTAGAGGTTCCTTCTTGAACCTTCTCAGTTAGGGGTTTAGAATCAGCTCCCTTTTTCAAGAGTTTTACTTCCTGTTGAAGGGATTCGACTCGGAGTTTAGCTTTCGCCAAATCTCAAGAAAGATAAGAGATTAATTCATTTAATTGACTTCTAGTAAATCCACTTACCTTGATTTCGCCATCTTCTTAAAAGGTCAGTCTGCCGTCGTCCTGTTCTAATTCTGACTCGGTCTCGACTTCTTCTGAGGCGGTTAGTGCTAGTAGGTTCGACTGTGGGACCTCTTCTTCTTCGGAGGAGGAGGACTCGTCCCACGTTGCTTGAAGTGTCTTCTTCCTTCTATTCTTCTTGGTTTCCTTTAGGTTCGGACACTCCGTCTTGTAGTGACCCTTCTTCTTGCACTCGTAGCAGGTCACGTTGGGCTTGTTCTTTTCGTTTGCGGGTTCAGTTGGTTCATCCCTTCTTCGGCTGACTTTCCGTTTGTTGGTTTGGTTCTTCAATTCTTTGTAGTAGTTTCGGGCCAGTCGGACCAGCTTAGGTCGATCTCCTTCTTCGTCTTCTGAGTCTGAGTCTGAGTTAGACTCGGGTTCAGGTTGAGGCTTCTGGTTGAGGCTTCTTCTTAATTGTCCTTCCAGTTTTACCTGCAATAAAGGCAATACCTTTCTCGGCCAGATTGCAGTTAGTCTGTTCATGCAATTCTAATTCAGAGAACAATTCATCTAATTTTATTTTCGAAAGATCCCTTGAAACCTTGTATGCATCTACCATAGATGCCCACAGGGTGTTTCTCGAGAAAGCATTTAAAGCATACCTTATTAGGTCACGGTTTTCTACCTTGTGACCAATGGTGTGTAGACCGTTCATTAGTTCTTGAATTCGGGCGTGAAGCTGAGCAGCTGTTTCGTTGTCGGCCATTTTGATGGTATACAGCTTGTTCAGGAGCAGATCTCTCTTGCTGATCCGAGTGTCTGATGTTCCTTCATGCAGCTCGATCAGTTTTCCCCACAGCTCCTTGGCACTGTTGAAAGGGCCCACCCGGTTCAGCTCCTCTTTTGTTAAGCCGCATTGAAGGGTCTGGGTCGCCTTTGCATCCGCTTCAATTTTCCATTTCAGAGCGGTGTCCCACTCTGTGTAGCTTTGAGGTACTCCTTCAGCATTTCTCGGAATCTCCAGTCCGGACTGGATGATTATTGACGGACCCAAAATGACTGTCACGAAAGTGGGTCTCAAATTTAGAAATTTATAAAGTGCTGGAAACCCTTTTTACAAACAAAATCTGAAAATGTAATATAGGGGCCACAGGTCGTATTTTTCTCGGGGACTAATTGACTTTGTTTGATTCAAACTCGTATTTAGGTGTCGTTTGTGTTTTCGGGTTTCAAATAAATAATTGGGTTTTGGGTTGCAATCAAGAATGAAATCACAATGCAAAGAAGGAA
Source organism: Boesenbergia rotunda (assembly GCA_024364735.1). Taxonomy (NCBI): domain Eukaryota; kingdom Viridiplantae; phylum Streptophyta; class Magnoliopsida; order Zingiberales; family Zingiberaceae; genus Boesenbergia; species Boesenbergia rotunda. The sequence continues at coordinate 119,169 of JAGFNQ010003643.1, forward strand.
AAGTAACCATGAAACTTACCCCAAGTAATTTAACCAATGAACTCAAACAAATGGAAAGCCAAATTAACCAAGGCACTTAATTGAACCCGTACACAATCTGATTTAAGTGCACACCAATTTCAGATTAATTGGATCCAAACAATACTTAACAATCTGAAACAAAGCAATACAAAGTGCTGCCGAAACCTAACTTGACTCTACATGCAAGCAACACATTGATACCACAATAATAAAGACTGATGTGCCAATTCCTGAAACTGTTGCATGATTATAGCTGCTTAATTCAGCTTGAAAAGGGCTATGCTGTCACTGAGATTATCTGCTACAATCGAATAGGGATGGGTGAAAATCGAAACTGGTTAAGGCAGAAAAGAAAGGCTGAATTCAGAGAATGAAATGGAAATGCAAACCTATATGCAGAAATTACAAGCAGCAGAAATTTGGATGCAAAAGTCAGTCAAGAAAATTGATTTCAATTGCCATAAGGTTCCAATGCAAGGCTTCACTGATCCGAACTTCAACAATTACAACTAAAGATGCAGAAATGAAGTTCAGATGAAGTTCAGATGCAGAAACTTAACTGATCAGACAACAAACATTGTAGAAATCAAGTTTAGATGCAGAAACTTAAGTGGCACATGCAAGCAAAACTGATACGCACATCACAATCCAATTTCAGAGATTTAAATCCATTACAATACAATTCAAATACTATCAGTAGACACTCAGAACAGGGGGGGCTGAATTGCAGGAAATTGAAACTGGATTTCAGTAACTTTGGATGCGCAAACATGGAAACTGAAAACAGGGAGTTCACTGATACGCATGGTTTAGCTAGGAAACAAACTGAAATTTCGACCTACCCAGCTACACAAGATTCAGAAGTAAGATTAAGATCTAAACAAACTTAACTAACTAACTTAACTCACCGAAAGTGAAGCAAACTTAACCTTTCAGAATCTGAATTGTAACTCTAGGAATGGACTGATATGCATGAAATGGGATTGCAACTAACTACAATTAAGTGCTAATTTGACTAAACACTCTACCTATCTATACTAGAGCAGGAATTAACTACTAAGAAGCAAGAAACAACTCAAAAACAAGAAATCTAAAACAATTTCAGAAACTGAAACTGTTTTGCAGAAATAAAATGGCACGCAACAATTGACAAGGAAATAAGATGAAATTTAATCTATTTGTTCACTAAGCAAATTATTAAACTACTTAGCTCTAAGAATTACAGCCCTAATGAAACCAAACAACTCAGATTTACAACTAAGACTTGCTGAAAACTGGAATTGCAGGAACAGAACAATGCAGTAATGGAATTTAAGCTACAAAACTGAATGAAACTAAATTATCTAGCTACTCCTCAACCATCCTCAACTCAAGAGCTCCTTGGTCGTCAATCAAGGGAGAACCTCGGACCCGCAAGCTCTGCAATTCAGCAGGGAATGTCTCTGCTACCGAATCTGATCGGATCACTGCTCAAACTGAAAATCAGCTTCCGAATCCTTCAAACTGGCTGTGGTGGCTTGCGATCTTGATTAGGGAGTGACCGAGACCTTCCAGGGAACCCCTCTGGTGAGCTCGGATGCAGTGGAAGTGGATCACAGCTGAGTTCGCTGAAGTCGGATAGTGAAACTGCCGAGACCTCGAGCAGCTTCTCTATTGAGCAAATCTTCAATCAGAAACCTCACTGAAACTCTCCATACTGACCTAGCCCTTGCTTGATGATGGAATGAGGGATCGCGCCTTCGATTGGATGAGAAAAACTGAAGAAAATGAAGAAAAACGATGAACTCTACTGTTGAGGCGAAGACGCGACGAGGAAGAAATGTGGCTGAGTTTCTGATTAAATAGGAATCGATGGACGGCTGTGATTGATTTAAGAAGATCCAACGGTAAATCTTGGTCTGATTTGAGCCAAACTTTTATGATGATGATCTGGGGTCAGGATCTGCCTTGTGGTAGCTCGGATCCTCCAGATTTGCAACGGATGGTCCAGATCTAGCTAATCTTTGAATGGATGATCTAGAGCCCTCCAAGCTTGATCCAACGGTTGATTTAGCTCTGATTGTGATGAAACCTTCAGATCTTGATCAGGGTGCTTGATCAACCCTAGCCCTAGCTCGGATTGCTTCAGATCATCCCGGATGGCTCAGATCTAGCCGCTCTTGAATCGGACGGACCGGATTAATCATAGGCTTGATAATTCGATCCAGTTCACATCCGACTCAGGTTTGACCCAGTATGCCCTAGGTCCAGGATCCTTTCATGCCTACAAAAATATATCAGAAAATTAGTGGCCAAATAATCCAAAAATTATGTAATTTTGCAATTAAGTCCAAAATAAGATAAAGTTCCAAAACCTAGGGCAATTTCACAATTAAGCAATAAAAATATAGGTCAAACATGGATTTTAGCAATTAAAATAATCAATAAAATGGTGCTTATCAACTCCCCCACACTTAACCTTGAGCGTCTCGCGAAAACACTAAATAAGTATCCCCTAGATTTTCTTAAGCATAATTAGAAACAAATGAAAAGAAATTACCTAGGGTTGTCAATTCTCATAAATCTAAGCTCTATGGATTCATATCTTGTCCTTAAATCAACAACTTAGCCTTTTCATCCCTCATGAATCATTGAGATGAATTTAAATCTCTAGCCTTTCAAGGAAAATTTGGTGGCTCTCTTCTTAAGTTCTAACTTGATGATGGAAGTTGAGCTCACTCAAACACACATGCTTCTTGCACTACCATAGGCTTACTTATTATCTACTCTCCACCATTAGTCATGATAAAATTAGGTTCAACATCTATAAAGACAAATCAAAGACATAGAATATGGTGAAAAAGGGGACAAAAGCCAAGAAAATGGAAAAAATAGATTAAGTGGAAGACTTGAGTGCTTGGGGATATTTTTGATTCTCTTTGCCCCATCTTTCAGTCATCATAATGATCTTAAAAGTTGTGAAGTCAATCTTGAATAAATTCCTTTGATTTAGATGAAAAACCTTTCCTTGACTTCCTTGTGCCATTTTCTTCAATTGCGTGCCAACCTTGCTTTTTGTTTTGTTTTCTGAATATTTTTTTTTTCTTCTTCTTTTATCTTCTAGCAAGGTCAGATATGAAATGGACTAAAGCTTTAATTTGGATGAGAGAAACTTCAATGATTCCTTGGTGCCGAAATTTCAAAGGTGTGCCACTTGGTTTCCTTGTTTTTCTGTTTTTCACACTAGTTTCTCCCTTGTTTTTCACACTTGTTTCTCTCAATCTTCTAATTGAGCATTTCAGATCCTGCAAAACTCTGATTTCTTCAATTCAGTTGGCATCTAGGAGTAGTAGAGCATTTAAACTGCTTCCTCAAAAATTCTGCTCAATCAAGTTTAATTTTAGCCAACTTCTTTCCATTTTCTTCTCTATTTCGAAACTCCTAGCATCCAAATTCCTTTCTTGTTCTGATAGGCTGTGATGTGCTTCAATCTATGATACATTCATCCACTTCATTTCGTGATTCACAGCCCAAGAAAGTCAATTTCAGCTTCAAGTTGATACAATCTGCACAGATTTTTTTTTTTTTGTTTTGGCACCAATTTCTGCTGCAATTGTTTCAAACTCTCCTACATTTCCTGCTTCAGATTCTAGCTTTTCCTCAGCTTCATTTCAATTGTTTTCAGCTGGAGTTCAGATTGTTTCAGCTGCGATTCCAGAGGATATTGAAATCAGCTCAGCAGACCTTGCCTTCACTGCATTTGCTTCTTTTCTACTGCATTCTCAGCTTGTTTAACTTCAAATCTGACACTCGGATATTAGGTAGCTGCATTTCAGACTTTACTTGCAGCTGGTGAAGATCTACTTCTCAATTTCCAACAGCCATCCTTGCAATTCAGTTCAGAAAATTTTTTTAGCTTCAAATCTCACAGCTCTAATGGAGATTTAGCAGGATTTACTTGGCACAGATTTTTACTGCTTCAAATCAGCTTTTACAGCCTTCAATTCTTTTGTTTCCCTTCTCTTCTTCACATTCAATACTTGCAAGAAACCTTCTGCCGAGACTCAGCAATGAAAGGCTTGAGAGTTTTTTTTTTTTGTTGCTGAATTTTCTGTGTCAGCAAGTTAGATTTGAACCAAGTCACTGCCGTGAGCTTCATTTGCTTCATGTTCTAATTCCATCCACTTTTCTTCAATGGAATTCTGTTCCCCAAGAGACTGAATTCAGCTAAAAACATTTGGCCACTTCTGTTCAGATGCAGCAAAGCATTGCTGATTAAAGAAAACCAAGTTCAGTTTTGAATTGATACAAACTGCGCTTAGTTGCTTAAGTTCCAAATCTGCCCAGCTGTAGTTCTTTGATTACGTGCAAAATTTTGACAGATTCTAGCACTTGTTTTCAGCTTGTTTCAGCCTTCTTGAATTCTGTACAGCTGCATTTAAGCTTCTTTTCAGCTTCGGTACAGCTGCAATTCAGCTTCTCCCAACACATTCTGATTTTTCTGCAGAGAACAGCTGAATTTCAGCAGCTGATTTTTCTTGATCCAACTTCACTTCTTGCATGCCAACTTGTCTTGGCTTTGTTTCTGAAATTTTTTTTCTGTTTTGCTCTCAATTTCAACTCCACGGTTGAGTCATTTCAAAGCTCTGATTTCTCCAGCAAAGGACAGCTGAAATCATCTTCATTTCTGCCCAAAAGTAGCTTCACAGAATTTTTTTTTTTTTTTTTTTTTTTGCAAAAGTTTTCTTCATTTGTTGCCATGGTTCTCCTCATTGCAGATTTTCGTCTTTTTTTTCTTTTTCCGTGTGGGTCTTCAAAGAATGATGAGAATTCTAAATTGTCTCAATTGCCTCCACACTAAACCACTCTTTCTTGGCATTCCAACTCACTCAAAATGTGATTGTTTCCATCCCTCCATTGCAAAAATTTTTTTTTTTTTCGAAATGAAATTGCTTCCAAATCACTAATCACTCCCCCACACTTAAATCTTTGTCCGTCTCGGGCAAAATAGTATCAAGAAAACATCCCAAGCAAACAAATCCATAGAAAAATTGGGGTTAAGATTAGGAATAAGGAAAGACAATTCAAGAAGAGTATGTATCAAGTATGTATCAAGTATGTATCAAGTATGATCATGGAAAAAGGGAAACAATATGATTAGTCTTCATAAATGTGATCCAATCAATGAAATATGGTTTCAAAAGAACCTAAGCAAATTCTAGAGTACAATAACATGTGTGTATCACAAAATAAGGCTAATCTCACTAGGTAAAAATTAATCCATCTCAATTCTTCAATAAAGAATCCAAAACCAAGTAGTACTCAAATATCCAAGATATCATCCATGAGCTTAAACCCTAAGTTTTGACAACCAAATTTAATTTATTTTCAAAAGACTCTAAAATGACATGAAGATAACCTAGAGGGATACTTTTATTTCTACTCATGCAAAAGTGTTAAAAGACATAACATGGTATTTACATTGACTCCTATGCATTCTACTCTACTCATGCATTTATTAGCAAGGACTCAATTTAAAGGAAAATTCTAAAAGTCATAAAAGCGAAAGAAAATGCAAAAAGGAACAAACTCCCCTTTTTTTTTTTCAGGTGGACGGAGTCTATCCAGAAGTAGTCTCCACCATGGTAGTGGAGGAAAATGGGTGGCTGGGAGAATTGGAACTCCCCCACACTTAAACCTTGCAGCAAAATGTTCAGGTGGCCGCAGGCGATTTAGGTTCAGAATCCATTGAAGGACTGGAGTGCTTCGAATTAAAGTAAAATAATCTCCTCCTTCTTTATGCCTTTCAGAAGCCCTTCCAGGAGGCTGAAGTCTGTTCAGTTGGAGCTCCCACTCCTGGAGTCTTCTGGACCCTGCAAAACAATGTAATACCTTTCTCAAGCGTTCAGGGTCAGAAAGAAATAAAATGATATCAGTCTTTGCATCAAATAAATCCAAAACTGCATCATGTCCAATTAAATCAATTTGTGGTGCCTCAATAAAATTTTCAAAATTATTTCCTCCAACATTTGCATCCAAAAACTCATCACAATTAATAAAATCAATCCTTGGCACATCAATAAAAATTTCACAATTATTTTGCATCAAAGATGTATCAAGCAATGTGTCACAGCCTAAGAAATCAATTTTGGGTGTCTCAATGAATTTTTCACAATTATTTCCAGCATAAGATACATCAAAAGTCTCATCACAACAATCAACAACACTAGGCACTTCTAAAAAAATTTCACACTCAGCATTTTCATGATATGTGGCACCTGATGTAACACAACATGCTTCATTTTCAATAAATTCAACACTAGGTACCTCTAGGGATTTTTCACAATTATTTCCTACAAGAGATGCATCCCTAAGTATATCACAAACAATAAAATCAATTTGAGGTACCTCAATGCAATTTTCAGAAAAATTAGGAGGAGTATTTACCTGACCGTGCTGTAAAATACCTGGAGATTCTACCAAAGTAGATGTATCCATGGCCTCCTCCTGATCATGTGCATGTTTCTCTTCAGCCTCAAGCTCTGGTGGACACTCAACTGGAGTAGGTGATCCTTGGGCTCTTGCTTCCACCATGCAAGTCCCTACACTTTCTGGTTCATTCTCTAAATCTTGTGGTGGTCCCTGGGGCTTTGTGCAATCCCCTACACCTATGGAATCATCCTCTATGCATTCTTCTTCTGTGATATCTGCAACAACAGTATTAGAAAAATTAGGACCACTAATAACACTATCATCACAAAATAAAAGACTAGAATGGTCCTGTGGAGCTTCAGTTTCTTCTTCTGGAGCTGAAAAATTTGAAAATGAATTTTGAGTAGGAATCTCCAGAGGAATGTATGCTCTAGGTGCCCAGACTTTGATGAGTACATCATCTTCTTCTTCTTCTATCAAATGTACAAGATTACTTGAAGAAGGACTTGGCCATGCGCTAGGGTCACCTTGAACTTGCATTTGATTCACTTGACTAGCAATTTGTCCAACGCCTCTTTCGATGTCTTGAAGCCTTTGCTGCTGTTGATGATATTGTACAACTAGTTGATAAATCTCCTCCATTCTTTGTAGTTGAGCCTCATTCTCATTAAGATTCTCAAAGCCTCCTTGGTTAGCATAGCTCCTTGACTGATTTTGAAAGGATGAAGTAGGTTGAAAATTTTGAGCTTGCTGTGATCCTTGAAAACCCTGCTGTTGGGGCTGATTAAAGGACTAATTAGAGGGCTGATATACTGGAAAATTTTGCTGGGAAATGTAGCCCTGAAAGTTTTGATTTTGAGCTGGAAAATTAGGTGGCGAAGGCTGAAAATTCTGCCCTTGAAACCCTTGATTGTAGGGCTGTGAAAACTGGTTCAAGGGCTGTGTAAACTGGTTCAAGGGCTGTGTAGGCTGAAAATTTTGTTGGTTTTGTGCTGGAAAAACTGGGAATGATTGAAAATTTTGCTGCCCTTGATTGTATTGCTGGAATTGAGGTTCAAAATGCTGAAATGGTTGCTGAAAATTGGGCTGAAATTGCTGAAAACTGGGCTGAAAATTCTGGAAAATTGGCTGCCCGTTCTGAAAATTCTGTAAATTCTGGAAATTGCTGGAATTTGGCTGAAATTGTTGGAATTGTTGTGGTTGCTCGAATTGTTGCAATGGTGGCTGAAACTGAAAGTTTGGTTGCTGAAAATTAGGATAGGGCTGCTGAAATTGATCATTCGGGTGCTGAAAATTCAAATGGGGCTGCTGAAAATTCAAATGGGGCTGCTGAAAATCAAAATATGGCTGCTGGAATTCTTGGAGTGGCTGAAGTTGTTGTTGAGGTGGCTGAAATGTAGGCTGAATCGGCCTCTGGTAAGTAGATGACTGAGCTTTACGTTCTAGTTGGTAGTCCAACCCCTTTAACACATTTTTTAACTCCTCCAATGCCTCTTCTATCTCTTTTGACCCCATTTTGAATTTGCAGCCCTGTCACAAAACAAACAAGAAAAATGGCAGCAACCGTATATGAAAGAATAAGCACAATAAAATAGAACCCAATGATATGTCTAAAGAAACATACAAGCAAAAATCAAACAAATCAACTAGTTGCTTTCCCCGGCAACGGCGCCAAAAATTTGACGGACCCAAATATACTAGCTAATTTGTCACGAAGGTATGGGTCTATCAAATTTAAATGTAAATGAATAGCTGAAATGAATAACTGCTGGAAACCCTTTTTACAAACAAAATCTGAAAATGTAATATAGGGGCCACAGGTCGTATTTTTCTCGGGGACTAATTGACTTTGTTTGATTCAAACTCGTATTTAGGTGTCGTTTGTGTTTTCGGGTTTCAAATAAATAATTGGGTTTTGGGTTGCAATCAAGAATGAAATCACAATGCAAAGAAGGAAAAGTAACCATGAAACTTACCCCAAGTAATTTAACCAATGAACTCAAACAAATGGAAAGCCAAATTAACCAAGGCACTTAATTGAACCCGTACACAATCTGATTTAAGTGCACACCAATTTCAGATTAATTGGATCCAAACAATACTTAACAATCTGAAACAAAGCAATACAAAGTGCTGCCGAAACCTAACTTGACTCTACATGCAAGCAACACATTGATACCACAATAATAAAGACTGATGTGCCAATTCCTGAAACTGTTGCATGATTATAGCTGCTTAATTCAGCTTGAAAAGGGCTATGCTGTCACTGAGATTATCTGCTACAATCGAATAGGGATGGGTGAAAATCGAAACTGGTTAAGGCAGAAAAGAAAGGCTGAATTCAGAGAATGAAATGGAAATGCAAACCTATATGCAGAAATTACAAGCAGCAGAAATTTGGATGCAAAAGTCAGTCAAGAAAATTGATTTCAATTGCCATAAGGTTCCAATGCAAGGCTTCACTGATCCGAACTTCAACAATTACAACTAAAGATGCAGAAATGAAGTTCAGATGAAGTTCAGATGCAGAAACTTAACTGATCAGACAACAAACATTGTAGAAATCAAGTTTAGATGTAGAAACTTAAGTGGCACATGCAAGCAAAACTGATACGCACATCACAATCCAATTTCAGAGATTTAAATCCATTACAATACAATTCAAATACTATCAGTAGACACTCAGAACAGGGGCTGAATTGCAGGAAATTGAAACTGGATTTCAGTAACTTTGGATGCGCAAACATGGAAACTGAAAACTGGGAGTTCACTGATACGCATGGTTTAGCTAGGAAACAAACTGAAATTTCGACCTACCCAGCTACACAAGATTCAGAAGTAAGATTAAGATCTAAACAAACTTAACTAACTAACTTAACTCACCGAAAGTGAAGCAAACTTAACCTTTCAGAATCTGAATTGTAACTCTAGGAATGGACTGATATGCATGAAATGGGATTGCAACTAACTACAATTAAGTGCTAATTTGACTAAACACTCTACCTATCTATACTAGAGCAGGAATTAACTACTAAGAAGCAAGAAACAACTCAAAAACAAGAAATCTAAAACAATTTCAGAAACTGAAACTGTTTTGCAGAAATAAAATGGCACGCAACAATTGACAAGGAAATAAGATGAAATTTAATCTATTTGTTCACTAAGCAAATTGTTAAACTACTTAGCTCTAAGAATTACAGCCCTAATGAAACCAAACAACTCAGATTTACAACTAAGACTTGCTGAAAACTGGAATTGCAGGAACAGAACAATGCAGTAATGGAATTTAAGCTACAAAACTGAATGAAACTAAATTATCTAGCTACTCCTCAACCATCCTCAACTCAAGAGCTCCTTGGTCGTCAATCAAGGGAGAACCTCGGACCCGCAAGCTCTGCAATTCAGCAGGGAATGTCTCTGCTACCGAATCTGATCGGATCACTGCTCAAACTGAAAATCAGCTTCCGAATCCTTCAAACTGGCTGTGGTGGCTTGCGATCTTGATTAGGGAGTGACCGAGACCTTCCAGGGAACCCCTCTGGTGAGCTCGGATGCAGTGGAAGTGGATCACAGCTGAGTTCGCTGAAGTCGGATAGTGAAACTGCCGAGACCTCGAGTAGCTTCTCTATTGAGCAAATCTTCAATCAGAAACCTCACTGAAACTCTCCATACTGACCTAGCCCTTGCTTGATGATGGAATGAGGGATCGCGCCTTCGATTGGATGAGAAAAACTGAAGAAAACGAAGAAAAACGATGAACTCTACTGTTGCGGCGAAGACGCGACGAGGAAGAAATGTGGCTGAGTTTCTGATTAAATAGGAATCGATGGACGGCTGTGATTGATTTAAGAAGATCCAACGGTAAATCTTGGTCTGATTTGAGCCAAACTTTTATGATGATGATCTGGGGTCAGGATCTGCCTTGTGGTAGCTCGGATCCTCCAGATTTGCAACGGATGGTCCAGATCTAGCTAATCTTTGAATGGATGATCTAGAGCCCTCCAAGCTTGATCCAACGGTTGATTTAGCTCTGATTGTGATGAAACCTTCAGATCTTGATCAGGGTGCTTGATCAACCCTAGCCCTAGCTCGGATTGCTTCAGATCATCCCGGATGGCTCAGATCTAGCCGCTCTTGAATCGGACGGACCGGATTAATCATAGGCTTGATAATTCGATCCGGTTCACATCCGACTCAGGTTTGACCCAGTATGCCCTAGGTCCAGGATCCTTTCATGCCTACAAAAATATATCAGAAAATTAGTGGCCAAATAATCCAAAAATTATGTAATTTTGCAATTAAGTCCAAAATAAGATAAAGTTCCAAAACCTAGGGCAATTTCACAATTAAGCAATAAAAATATAGGTCAAACATGGATTTTAGCAATTAAAATAATCAATAAAATGGTGCTTATCAATTATCCACATGTCCACCTGAGTTTTTAGGTGGACCTCCATTCTGCTCTTCCAGTAGGAGAAGTCTTCTCCACTGAAGAGAGGTGGTCTTGCGGTGCTGAAGCCTTCTTGCATGGTCATTTTATCTGAAATGTTAACTAGACAAAAAAAAAGGAATATCCCAAGACTTGGTCTTGGATTAGTAGTGCGGGATAAAGGAAAAAAATATTTATCGAGTGGTGTTGCACCAACCTCGATCAACGAGAAGAAATTCGAATGAAAAAAAATATTAGAAGAAATTCGAACGAAAAAAATATTAAAAGAAATTTTTTTAAAAAAATTTGAAAAATTTTCAAACTGGTGGTTGCACCAAATTTGAACTTCCCCGCTCTGATACCACTTGTTGGGTAGAGCGAAATGATAGAGGGGGGGGTGAATATCGTTAAACACTTTTCGGATAAAAAGCTAGAGCAAGTACACAGTGGAATAAAAACAATCGCGAACACAGTTAGTTTTACTTGGTTCGGAGCCTAGGTCGACTCCTACTCCAAGGCCAACGGTTGTTGACCGTTTTCTGCTGGCAATTCAATAAGTGCACAAAAACAGTTTACAAGAGTTGTACAATTGTAGTATAGTAAACTGAAATAAAATGGCTCTTCGTTACCGATGTCCGGTGTAGTTTATACTTCGGTGCAGATGGACGTCGTAGGCGCTTGAGTCGTGAGTGGAAGGTTCCCGGGGCAGAGCGCTTTGAGTCGAAGAGCAAGTTGGCGTTGGAAGAAGTGTTGTATGAAGCCTTGGGGTCGAGGGCCCTATTATAGCCCCTGGGGGCGCCCGGAACTTTGGGGGCGACCCCCCACGTGTCAACCGATCCGCTTCCGTCTCGGTCAGCTCTGATCCCTTAAAACTCGGCATCAGGCTTTGACGGGGGCGCCCGTAATGCTGGGGGCGCCCGGATTGACCGGGTCTCCTCTCATCCGTTGGCTTCACTGGGTTCTGCTTCGTTAGCATCTCCTAGGGGTGCCCGGGACGCTGGGGGCGCCCGGGAGCATAGGGGGCACCCGGGAGCATGGGGGCGCCCCGCCCATGAGCTGTCGAAGCCTGCCTTTACTTCATGTGTTTTGTGTTCACCTTGGGGGCGCCCGGGACACTCCGGGCGCCCTGGTCAGCTGCTGCCTCACTCCTTTGAGGCTCTCTGAGCTGCCGACACTCGTTCCTTCGGTCCTGCATCCAGGGTTAGTCCAAAACACCATAAAGAGATAAGATGTTAGTTTATACAGCCTTAGCTGTCTTGGTTATGACTTTGGGCCTCCCAAATGGAGCCCTAGGTCGAACCGACGCCTACTGTTCCCTCGACGGGGAACGCATCCTCACCTACTCCTCTCGAGAGAATTTACCTGATGCCAACCGGTTCCTCCGATTGGACTTTTGCCTAGCGGTCCTTTGCCAGGTCTTGGATACCAAGCTATCCTTTGCCCGGTGCCTAGCAGTCCTTCGCTAGGTCTTCAGTCCCAAGCTGTCCTTTGCCTGGTGCCTAGCAGTCCTTCGCTAGGGCTTCAGTACCCTGGCATTCCTTCGCCAGTGCCTAGCAGTCCTTCGCTAGGACTTTTCCTGCACACTTGAGTAGCATGTTAGATAACAAATAAGACTTAACTTTTGAACCCTTTTGCCATTATCAAAACTCAGGTTCGACTTGGGTGCTTTATGCACCAACAGTTAGTCCCAAAAAACATAGTAAATAATAATTACAGCTGTAGCAGTCTTGGTTCTGACTTCGGGTCTCCCAAATGGAACCCTAGGTCGAACCGATGCCTACTGTTCCCTTGACGGGGAATGCGCCCTCACCTACTCCTCTTAGGAGAGTTTACCTTTTGCCAACCGGCTCCTCCGGTTGGACTTTTGCCCGATCCACCTGACCAGGTCATCGTGCCCAACTTCCGGTCAGGTCTTCGGTGCCCAGCCCATTGCCAGGACTTTGTGCCCAGTCCTCGACCTGGACTTCTTTGCCCGACTTCCGGTCATGTCTTTGAAAAAGTTAAGTTAAACAAAAGTAGGTAAAGTACCAGATTTAATTTCCTCTCCTGGAAGAAATCTCCCCCTGAGTTTTTCAAAAATTCGTGGTGTTTTTGAAAAAGTTTCTAAGTCTCTGTTTCTAAAATTGAAATGTTTTTCAGGTTTTCAATACTTAGAAAATTTTCAATTCGGGATCATTTTAAGTAAGAAAATTTTTTAAAATATTTTGAGTTGCGTACATAGAAAATTTTTCACCAGATTTAGCTTTAGCACTTAGAAAATTTTCAAGAGAATTTTGAAGTTAACACTTAGAAAATTTTCCACTAAAAAATTTTTAGAGTAAGTACTTAAAATAATTTCGAAAACAATTTTGAGTTAAGTAAAAATAATTTCGAATACAATTTTGAGTTAAGTACTTAAAATAATTTTGAAAATAATTTTGAGTTAAGTACTTAAAATAATTTCGAAAACAATTTTGAGTTATGTGCTTAAAATAATTTCGAAAATAATTTTGAGTTAAGTACTTAAAATAATTTCGAAAACAATTTGAGTTAAGTACTTAAAATAATTTCGAAAATAATTTTGAGTTAAAACACTTTTGTGTTTTTGCACTTTAGAAAATTTTCTAAACTGATTTTGAAGTCTTAACACTTAGAAAATTTTCAAGCATTTGTAATACTTTGAAAAAAATTTCAAGCAAAATTTTGAATTTTATAACACTTAAAAAAATTTTCCAAAGTGGTTTTGAATTACTTTACTTTTTGAAGAAGGAGATAAATGTTTTGAAAAAAAGATTTAATTTGAGAAGAATTTAAATTTTAAAAACCTTCTTTTCTCTCCTTTCCTATCTCTCCCCCTTTGCCATATATCAAAAAAAATGTAGCAAAAAAAAAATGGGTAATAAAAGTAAGGTGTTGTACTGAACCAATTTTAAGTATAAACTGGACCAAATCAATTTAAATTTTCTCTTTCAGGTCCTGTCTAGCCCAATTAGCTACTTACTAACTGTTATAAATAGTAGCTTTCGCTAGGGTTAGTCAAGTTAAGTGATCTGATCAAGTTAGATTTTCTAAGCTTGACACTTAACCTGATTACTATTTAATTGGTATTTATTGCCCCAATTACTGCAGATGCACTGACTTAAAACATCTTGAATCAAGGCATAGAACTAAGCATCTCAACCCAGTCTAGGTTATCAATCAAAAGTACCCTAAGGTGCTTGTGAGATGCTGGCTTCTAGATCTATAGGTGCATGCAATTCTAGGGTTAGGGCCTAAGCTAAGTCCATTTGCGAAAAAACCCTAGTTTTGAAGTGGGTAAGTTTTGAAAAAAAAACTAAGTCGGAAAATCATTTTAAAAATAAAAAATGTTTTTTCAAATGAAATAAGAAATAAAATAGTTTTTGAAAAAAACATAAGTAGAACAGTCCTATTCTACCAAGCATAACCCTAACTGCCTTCTTAGTGAACTGAACTCAGACTCAGGTAAGGGTTTGGTGAAGATATCAGCTAAGTTAGATTTTGAGTCTATATGTTTAAGGACTATTTCACCCCTGGCTACATAATCTCTTACGAAGTGGTGTTTAACTTCTATATGTTTAGTTCTAAAGTGTTTGATTAGGTTCTTAGTTAGATTAATTGAACTTATGTTATCAATGTAGACTTGGGTTTGGGTGTAATCAAGCTGGAAGTCCTTAAGTGTGTGCATCATCCATAAGAGTTGTGCTACACACTCTCCTAAAGCGACATACTCAGCTTCGGTTGTGGATAGAGCTATGCAGTGTTGCTTTCTGCTGCACCAACTCACTAGACTATTTCCTAAAAGTTGGCAGCTTCCACTTGTACTTTTTCTATCTAGTTTGCATCCAACATAGTCAGAATCAGAGTATCCTGACAGGTCAAAAGTTGAGGTCCTAGGATACCAAATCCCTACATTTAGGGTGCCATTAATGTATCTAAGTATTCTTTTTAGGGCTACTAAGTGTGTTTCCTTAGCACAGGTTTGGTATCTAGCACACATTCCTACAGCGAAAAGGATATCAGGTCTGCTGGCTGTAAGGTATAATAGACTACCTATCATACTTCGATATAGTTTAAGGTCTACATGTTTACCATCAGGGTCACTATCTATTTTTACATTTGTGGTCATAGGGGTACTTATGCTTTTGGAGTTATCCATTTTAAATTTCTTTATTAACTCCTTAGCATATTTGGATTGATGGACATAATTTTCATCCCTAGTTTGCTTAATTTGTAATCCTAAAAAGAAGTTGAGCTCACCAACTAAGCTCATTTCGAATTTATTTTCCATTATTTTTACAAATTCTTTTAAGAAATTTGAGTTGGTGGATCCAAAAATTATATCGTCAACGTAGATTTGGGCAATAAAAATGTCTTTTTCTAAGGTCTTAACAAAAAGAGTTGAGTCAATTTGTCCTTGGTTAAATTCCTTAAAAATAAGGTAGGTTGATAGGCGTTCATACCATGCCCTAGGTGCTTGTTTTAGTCAATAAAGTGCCTTATTAAGCTTGTAAACATGGTCAGGTTTTTCTAAGTCCTCAAAACCTGGGGGTTGTCCTACATAGACTTCTTCTTTGATGAACCCATTTAGAAATGCTGACTTAACGTCCATTTGATAAAGTTTAAATCCATTATGGGCTGCAAAGGCTAACAACATCCTAATAGACTCAAGTCTGGCTACTAGGGCATAGGTTTCGTCATAGTGTAGCCCTTCGACTTGACTGAACCCTTTAGCTACTAAGCGGGCTTTATTTCTAACTATTTTCCCTTGGTCATTTAGCTTATTCCTAAATACCCACTTAGTATCAATAATGGATTTGCCCTCAGGTTTAGGTACTAGTTCCCAGACTTGGTTCCTCTCAAACTGGGCTAACTCTTCTTGCATTGCTATGATCTAATCAGGATCAGGTAAGGCTTCCTCTATAGTCTTTGGTTCAATTTTCAAAATTAGTGCGATCTGACTAAGATTTCTATAGGAAGACCTAGTCCTGACTCCTAAGGTTGGATCACCCACAATTTGATCAGTTGGGTGATTGAGTCTGGGTTTCTTGGGTTTTCTAGTACTTGGTTCAGCCTCAGGTCCGGCTGGACGGTTCGGTTCAATATTTGGTTCAATTATTGGTTCAATTGACTCAATAGTTGGTTCAATTCAGTTCATTTAGAGGTTCAACTAGTGGTTCAATTGATGGTTCACTAATTTGTTCATTATCTTCATGATCAATATTTGATGAATTTAGATTTGGATTATCAGATTTTGAATTAGTTTCTTCATCAAATATTAGATTGGTTGTTTCTTCAATTTTGTTAGTTTGTTTATTGTAGACCATGTAGGCCCTACTTGTTGTTGAATATCCTAAGAAGACCCCTGGGGTTGACTTAGACTGGAATTTACCTAGGTAGTCTTTGGTGTTTAGGATATGGACTTTGCACCCAAAGAGCCTTAGGTAATGTAGGTTTGGAAGTCTATGGTAGTATAATTCATAGGGAGTTTTATTATGTCGTTTGTTAATTAGGACCTTATTTTGGATATAGCAAGCCGTACCAATTACTTCTGCCCAAAATTGGTTAGCTAGGTTAAATTCATTGAGCATAGTCCTAGCGGCTTCCTGTAGGGTTCTATTTTTCCGTTCGACTATCCCATTTTGTTGGGGGTTCTAGGACACGAAAATTCGTGTATGTACCCGTTTATTCTACAGAATTCCTCGAACCTTTGATTCTCAAACTCTCCCCCGTGATCACTCCTAAGTCTTTTGATTTTGGTATCGTTTTGATTTTCAATTATCTTACAAAAATCAATAAACAGGTTTAGGGTTTCATCCTTAGTCTTTAGGAACCTTACCCAAGTAAACCTAGAGTAATCATCTATAATTACTAAGCAGTACCGGTTTCGCTTAGTGACTTGGCTCCATGTGAATCAAATAGGTCAAGGTGCAGGAGCTCAAGCTTAGTTTGAGTTAGATGTGATTGAATTTGTTTGTGATTAGACCTAGTTTGTTTACCTTGGTTGCATGATTCACATATCAAGTTTTCATGGTTCTTAATTTTTGGTATTCCCTTAATTAGACCAAGTTGGGTGATTTTTGAAATTAATCTTAGATTAGTGTGACCTAATCTCCTATGCCAGAGGTTTGATTCTTCTAACTGAGTTAAGAAGCATTTAGGTACTAAGGGTAGGTTTATAGTGTAAACGTTATTTTTCCTAGTGCCCTTAAACATGACTTCTGAGTCTTGCAGATTTCTAATCAGGCAGTCAGAGTTGGTAAAGGTAACTACATAGCCAGTATCACATAATTGACTTATACTAAGCAAGTTAAACTTAAAGTTCTCAACCAAGAGTACCTTTTTAATTATGAAATTAGATTTGAGTTCAATGTTACCTTACCCAATGACTTTGAGTGTAGCATTGTTGCCAAATGCTACTGAGCCTAGGTTCTTGAACTTGAGTTTGGTGAATTTCAATTTGTCTCCAGTCATGTGTCTGGAGCATCCGCTATCCAACATCCTTTGGTCCAAATCTTTATATTCCTACACATAAAGAATTTGTTGATTTGGATCTAATTAGAATTAAGGATAGCTTAAATTGATTTTCACAACCTAGTCTGTCTCACCCAATCTATAGTTATCAATCATGTTAACCTTATGGGTTTTGTGAGACAGGTTTTAATAGAAGTAAAGATTTTATTTTGAAAACAATGATTAATTTTGAAATGTTGAATTATTTTTAAAAATAATTAATTATGCTTTAAAAGTTATTTTTGAAAAAAATGGTTGAATCTAAGATTAATTGAAATCTGTGTTAGATTCAAATCTGACAATAGTAAAATGAATTTGGTTTTCAATAATTGGCTTCCAGGTCTTGGCGAGGCACTAGCTCTTCTTTGGCAGTAGCCTTATTGGATCATCAACCCTTTCCTTGACAAAGCCTTTTATTGAAAATCCATCTTCAAGTTACTCCTTAAAAGATTTTGGTCTAACCAGTTTGGGTCTTGGATTGGTAGCTTCGGCTAGTTCCGCCAAAATGGCTTCCCTAACGTACTATTATCTCACCTCCACCCAATACTATATTGTTCAAATTTCAGTAAACCGTTTTAGTCTTAATCTAACCAGTCCTAGGTCTAAGCATAGTAATTTGCAAAAATAAATAAACAAGCAATCATGCAATTTTAAAATAAGAAAAGAATTTATCCAACTATAAAGATTGTTTTTAAGTTGGCTCCGCCTGGACTAAAGCCATGGTAATGATTAGGCAAGGTATGAATCTTGTCCTTGGGGATCCAATACTGGTTTGATCCAGCTTGGTTGTTCAGGCAATGTTTGGGTACCCATGCCTGAACTTTGGGTCTAGATTGGTTCAATACAGCATAGTATGACCTTGTCTAGACTTGGTTTGATACTCTAACCCGGATCGATTTAGAACGGACTTCTGTTTTCCAAGGATCATGTCAAGACCCTTGGAACCCGAAGTGAATCGTTCTAAAGCCGCTCTAAGGTCCTTGACTTGAGTTTTCAAGGAGGAGTTCTCTTTCTCAAGCTTTTTAACTTGAGCAGAGGTTCCTTCTTGAACCTTCTCAGTCAAAGATCTAGAGTCAGCTCCCTCTTTCAGGAGTTTTACTTCCTGTCGGAGGGACTCGACTCGGATTTTGGCCTTTGCCAAGTTACTAGATAGGTAAGCAATTAATTCTGCTAATTCAACTTTAGAATAACCACTTACAGTTATTTTTTCGTTCTCCGAAATTGTGAGCTTTCCATCGTCCAGCTCCAATTCTGATCCTGTGTCGATCTCTTCCGAAGCAGTCAAGGAGAGCAGGTTCGATTGTGGGGCCTCTTCTTCTTCTTCGAAGGAAGACTCGTCCCACGTGGCTTGAAGGGCCTTCTTCCTTCTTGTCTTCTTGGCTTCTTTCAGATTAGGGGACTCCGAATTGTAGTGTCCCTTCTTGTTGCCATCATAGCAGGTCAAGTTTGATTTGGTCTTAGACATTGATGGTTCAGCTGGATCTTCCTTCTTTCGGCTGGCTTTTCTTCTGTTGGTCTGATGCTTCAGCTCCTTGTAGTAGTCCCGGGCTAGTCGAACCAGCTTGGGTCGATCCCCTTCACTGTCTTCTGAGTCAGAGTCTGAGTCAGACTCGGGTGCAGGTTGAGGCTTTTTCTTGGCCACCTTTCCTTGGGTTTTTCCTGCAAGAAAAGCAATACCTTTCTCGGATAAAGTGTAGTTAGTCTGCTCATGTAGTTCTAATTTGAAAATAATTCGTCTAATTTAATTTTAGAAAGGTCCCTAGAAACTTTGTACGCATCTATCATAGATGCCCACAAAGTATTTCTCGGGAAGGCGTTTAGGGTATAACTGATAAGGTCACGGTTTTCTACCTTGTGACCGATTGTGTGCAGACCGTTCATCAGCTCCTGGATCCTGGCGTGGAGCTGGGCTGCTGACTCGCCTTCGTTCATTTTGATGGTGTACAATTTGTTCAGCAGTAGGTCCCTCTTGCTGATTTTGGTGTCGGAGGTACCTTCGTGCAATTCAATCAACTTACCCCAGAGTTCCTTCGCACTGTTGAAGGGTCCCACCTGGTTCAATTCTTCTTTGGTGAGTCCGCATTGGAGTGTCTGGGTTGCCTTTGCATCAACCTCGATCTTCTTCTTCAGCGAGGTGCCCCATTCTGTGTAATGCTGTGCCACTCCTTCAGCATTCTTGGGGATTTCCAAACCAAATTGGATTATGATCCACATATCCACCTGAGTTTTCAGGTGGACTTCCATCCAACTCTTCCAGTAGGAGAAGTCTTCTCCACTGAAGAGTGGTGGTCTGGCTGTGCTGAAACCTTCTTGCATGACCATTTAAAATTTCTGAAATGACAAAAAAAATAGAGAAATTCTGTCCCAAGACTTGGTCTTGGATTAGTAGTGCGGGAGTAAGATAATTAAAAAAATGATCGAGTGGTGTTGCACCATCCTCGATTAACGAGAAAACTTCGAAAGAAAAAGAAATTAAAAATTTCGTAAAATCTGAAAAAAAATCTCAAATTGGTGGCTGCACCAAATTTGAGCCACCCGCTCTGATACCACTTGTAGGACCGATGCCGTCGATAGAGGGGGGGGGTGAATATCGACCGTGAAAAAGCTTCGTTGAAAACTTTCGATCTTTCTAGACTCAGAGCGTTAGTGCAGCGGAAAGTAAAACAGAAAAATAAAACAAATAATCACAGCAGACACGCGGTATTTATTTTCTTGGTTCCCGACCCCCTAGGATCAGTACGTCCAAGGCCTATGTACTCGGCGTGAGTCCACTATTGGTCTCCTTTCTAGAATTTCCGAAGGTGGAGAAAACCTGTCTTACAGTTGATAATTACAAGCACAAGTATAGAAAATTAAGTACGGAATAATAAAAGCAAACCGAACAACAAGGATTTGAAACTCGACCAATCTGGACCTTCGAAGTACCGCACACTTCCTCCTAGAGCCTCCAATCGTAGAGCCTCATCTTTAGCACATTGTGGTCGGTCAGAATGATCAGAATCGCTCTAGAAAGTTGTGTCTGAAACAGAGGGGTCGAAGCCCCTTATATAGGCTTCATTCGAGCGCCTGTGACGATGGGGGCGCCACTATAGACTTGGTCAAACTTTATCCCACGCCGACCTTGTCGCAGCTGATAAAATCTCTGACCAGGGCGCCCCGATCCTCCCAGGCGCCTGAATGAAAGCTTATCTCTGTTTCAAACTCGAAACAGCAAATACAGCTTTCAACTTGGGCACCTGTATCATCCCGGGCGCCTGAATGGAAGCCTATTCTGCATTCTTCATGAAACTGTGTTTTTGCTCTTTGGGCCAGGTGCCCCTATTGATGGGGGCGCCTGGAAGCTGTTGGGTGCCCCTATTGATGGGGGCACCTGGCTTCCTTAGTTCCAGCCCAGTTTCTTCCTTTGTCTTCCAATCTTGGTACCTGCAAGATACGTAACTACAAAGCAAGTATACACACAATATTAGCCTTAAGGACTTGGTTTTGACTTCAGATTTCAACGAAACCCTAGGTCGAACCGACGCAAGTTCCCACCCCCGAGAACGTGCCTTTCACCTACTCCTTTCAGGAGCCGGTTGCCACCCAGTCCTTCGGGTGGACTTTTGCTTAGCCTCCAATACTCTTGGATCTCGAGACGTCCAAACCCAAACCCGTCTCTACTTCTGTCCTTAGTCATCGCTCAGCTAAGTTGCTCAGTCCCTCGGACCAAGATTTCGTGCCCAAACCCTATGTCCAGGACTTCGGTGCCTAACCCTCGGTCAGGTCTTCGTGCCCAATTCCTTGAACCAGGTCTTCGGTGCCCAACCCTTTGCCAGGACTTAGTGCCCAATCCATGATCAGGACTTAGTGCCCAATTCTTCGAACCAGGACTTATTGCCTAGATTTACTAGGACTTTGGTCCATTTTGTTACTCCTCTCTTAACTCTCCTTCTCTTGTTTGATGTATTACTGACTTAAGTATATTGTCAAATATTAAAACACCTAGAGGAGGACATCACTGATGCAACTTGACCAACAAACATGACCTAGTCTAGGAAGCTTGTTGACCACAAGTACTCTTCCTCTGAGTCTTTAGGGTTTGGCTCAGATCAAAAGAATTATTTAATAATTTCAAAAATAATTGCCAGAAAAAAAATTTAGAAAAATACTTGTCAGACAGTTTTCTTTTGACCTAGACTCCCCCTAAATTTGACACATCCTAGGAGTCCTTGTAGATCATGAAGAAGATTTCCTCTGTGTCTTTAGTGTTTATCAAGATCAAAAGGGAAATAAACACAAATTTTGACAAATATTTTGAAATGTTAGTGATATAGTACTGTTTTTTTTTTGAAATAATTTTGAAAGCCTTATTTTGAGATGATAAATTTTAAAACATAAGGTTTAAAAAGAAACCAAAAACAACTCCCCCTATCTCCGACACCATATGAGTCTATCTAAGTATCTTAAGGGACTCTAGTGTTGACCTAAAGGCTTGTGTCTAATTGTGTAGGTCAAACACTTTCTCGAAAAGATATAATTTTGAAAATCTATCATATATAGACAATCAGACAACCATGAAATCCATAAAAATATTATTATGTTAATGCACTATTTTGAAAATAAATTTTTAGAAAAAGATTGTAAGAATTTTGGAAAACAATTTTGAAAAATATTTGTCAATTTATTAGTCCATAACATCTCACCCATTCTTGATGTCTCAGTACAAGCAAGCATGGTTACCTTATGGGTGTATTGTGAGATGCATGAATAATTTTTCTCAATTTATTGTTAAATCTAAGATTTAATCCAAACTTGTGTTAGATTCAAATTTATCAAATAGTAAATTGAATTTGAGTTTCGATAATTGGATTCCATGTCTTGGCGAGTGATGCCCTCAGAATAGCTGTCACGAAAGTGTGGGTCTCAAAATTTAGATATTTATAAAGCTGGAAACCCTTTTTGCAATCAAAATATGAAAATATAGTAAAGGGGTCACAGGTCGTATTTTTCCTAGGGCTAGTTGATATTGTGTGATTCGAGCTTGAGTTATGTGTCGTTTGTGAATTTTGGGTTTCGAATGTGATTTGGGTTTGGATTGCAATTGAGAATGAAAATGAAATGAAAAGAAAGGAAACTTAACTCATGACTAAACAAGTGATGGCATTTAATGATTCAACCAATTGACCACTTAATCAACTAAAACACTTACCAAATTTCGGGAAAATGATTCTGACTTCAACTGTAAAATGAATGCTAAACAATGAAGCAACACAGCAGTTTACTTTTGATTGAAACTAATGCAAAGACTTTGAACCTCACTGCATTAACGAAATCTAAACTTGATACAACTTGAATTGCAAAAGAGGAAGACTGCCTTACTAGAAAAAGATTGATGTGCCAAAATTGATACTAAGTGCAAGAAATATAAACCTAAGGCAGTAGTGAAATCTAAATTTCAGATCAATTTCGTGCAATCCAACTGAGTTCAAATGCAATGGCACTCCAAAGGTGTTTTCAACTTCAGCTGAATTGAATAAAAAAAAATAGAATTGTAAACAAGCTGTCCACCAAACTATCATTAAATTGTCTTACTTGATACAAACTTGCAAGATATGGGACTGAGGTGCCAAAAGATTATCAGAATTTGCATCAATAATGAACTGATAATTCAGAAATATCTTGATGCAGAATTGAATTGCAGGAATGTAGAAGTGAAGTTTAACTTTCAGAAATCAAATGCATTCGACACACTGGATAAAAGGTCACGCAAGGCTACTGAAATCTAGTGCTCGAAACAAGCTTCATAAATGCTTAACTAAAGATTTTAGAAATGAGAATGTCCAATTCATAAATGATTGAATGAAAGAGATAAATGCATGATTCCAAAAACTGTGTGCAGAAATGATGCACAGGTAAATAAAAGAACAAATGTAGAATTTCAGAGCCCAAAATGGATGCACAAACAACAGATGCAAGCTGAATTCACATGCATACTAGAGTTCAAAGAAGCTTAAATAAAGCTATTGCTTAAGTGACACAAATTGCAGAAATAGCAACTGAAGTGTTTTCGAAGTAAAGTTGATACACGAACTGAAATTGGCATGCAACAGATTGAACAGAAAATCTAAGCAGAAGTGAAGAAATGAAATCAAATGTGAAGCAAACTAAACTAGTTGCAATTGCTCACTACAAACTGCCTATCTAACACTTGCAAACTTGAGAACTGAAACCTAATTACAACTGAAAAATTCAAAAACTGAAACTGAATAGCTGATTGAATCTGATACGCAGAACAGGGGACAGAAACTGATACGAAAGCATGAAATTGCAAGGCAAATAAAATTAAGCGAAGTGTTAACTAAACAAGCTAGCTAACTAATGGAAGAACAGATTCGAACCACTAATTAAAGCAAAAACAATTCAAAACTGAAACTAAGGTAGCTGATACAAACATTCAGAAACAGAACAGATGGTAGGAATCGAAAATTACAGCTAAAAACTGAAATTGCAATAAGAAATCTACTCCTCAAGCACTCCCTAGCTCAAGTACTCCTTGTTCGTCACGCAAGGGTGAGCCTCGAACCCCTAAGCTCAGCAAATGAATGAAAATAGCCTCTGCGATTCAAATCCAGCTCACACTCTGAGCCAAGCTGAATTCCCAATCGATTTCCTCAATCAAGCCTTGTCCAATTGCGCGGATGGTTTGGGGATGAACCAAGCACTCCAGGGAACCCCTCCAGATAGCTCGGATGGATGACGGATTGAACAAAACCACAATCGAAGCAATCGATGGCAGAACCGAGGAAACCCTCACTCGGCTCTGTTTTGGCCAATTCGGAGCTGGAACTTCACCACGAAACCTTCCCAATGACCTAGCACTCGATCTAATAGAAGAATTGAGGGGTCGCGCCCCTTGGATTGGAGAATCTACTGAAGAAAGTGAAGAACAAACGAAGAACACCGAAGCTTGCGGCGGAGACGCGACAAGGAAGAAACTGGGCAGATTTTTGATTAAGTACTTGACAACGGACGACTCAGATTGATTTGAGGAAATCCAACGGCTGATCTTCATCCGATCTGAACCAAACTTTGATGATGTTGATCAAGGGTCAGGATCTGCCTCGTGGTAGCTCGGATCCTCCAGATTTGCAACGGATGGTCCAGATCAACCTAATCTTTGAATGGACGATCTAGAACCCTATGAGATTGATCCAACGGTTGAATGAGTTCTAATTGGGACGAAACCTTCAGATCTTGATCAGAGTGCTTGATCAGCCCTAACCCTAGCTTGGATTGCTTCAGATGGTCCCAGATGGCTCAGATCTAGCCGCTTTTGAATCGGACGACCCAGATTAATCCGAAGCTTGATAACTCGATCTGGGTCCACTTCCGACTCAAGTTTGACCCAGTATGCCCTAGGTCCATGATCCTTTCATGCCTACAAAAATAGATCAAAAATTCAGTGGCCAAATAATCCAAATATGTAAAGATTTGCAATTAAATCCAAAATAAAGATAAGCCCTAGAACCTAGGGTAAATTCACAATTAAGCAAGTAAAATATAGGTCAAACTTGGATTTTAGCAACTAAAATAATCAATAAAATGGTACTTATCAACTCCCCACACTTAAGCTTGAGCATCTCGCGAAACCACTAAGTATGTATCCCTTAGATTTTCTTAAGCATAATTCGAAGCAAATGAAAAGAAATTACCTAAGGTTGTCAA
Source organism: Boesenbergia rotunda (assembly GCA_024364735.1). NCBI lineage: Eukaryota > Viridiplantae > Streptophyta > Magnoliopsida > Zingiberales > Zingiberaceae > Boesenbergia > Boesenbergia rotunda. The sequence goes on from JAGFNQ010003643.1 coordinate 144,244, forward strand.
TTCTCAAAAATCTAAGCTCTATGGATTAGTATCTCGTCCTTAAATCCACAACTTAGCCTTTTCATCCTTCATGAGTCATTGAGATGAATTTAACTCACTAAGCCTTTCATGGGAAGTTTTGGTGACTCTCTCCTTAAGTTCTAAATTGATGATGGAAGTGGAGCTCACTCAAACACACTTGCTTCTTGCACTACCATAGGCTTGCTTTTTATCTATTCTCCACCATTATTCATGATTAGGATCAATATCTATAAAAACAAGTGAAAACATGGAAAATGGTAAGAAATAGAGTAAAACCCAAGAAAATGGAAAAATTGATAAAGTGGAAGACTTGGTTGCTCAAGGATGTTTCTAATGTGCTTTGCCCTCTTTACAGTCCTCTATTGATATAAAAAGTGTGATGGAGTAAAACTTTTACCTTGCCCTTCAAAAATTCGATGAAAGACCTCATTAGTTCCTTTGTGCCAATTTCTTTTGCGTGCCAACTTTGCTTGCTTCTCTTTTCTCATTCTTCTTTTTCTTCTTTCTTTCGTTCTTGTAAAGTCAGAAATGAAATGGAATAAAGCTTGGACTCGGATGAGAAAATTTGCAATGCCAAAACTCCAATTGTGCCATTTCACTTCTTCCTTCTCTTTTTCTCTTTTTTTTCGAACTGTTTTTCTTTCTCTTTTCTTTTTCTGCTCTCAATCTTCATCAGAGAACTTGAGGAATCAAGTAACAATTAGGGAATTAGATGCTCCACATTTAACCCTCACTAAACAACTCTTGCAACTCCTCTTTGATACATCCACCTTCAAGTTGGCACTCTTCTTCTTCCCTTTCTTT
>JAGFNQ010003643.1:153845-204667 GCA_024364735.1 Boesenbergia rotunda
ACATTTCTGAGGGATAAATTGGATAAGGGCTGAGACATTCTTCCCTAAGCTAACCAACTCATTCTCTTTCAATTTTTTCTTGTGAACACACAAATCTTTGAGAAATTTAGCATACTTGGGAATTTGTTTGATCATGGTCAACAAAGGTACATTTATCTCTACCTTACTGAATAACTTCACAAGCTTATTATACTCCTTGGCCTTCTCCTCCTCTAAATGCTTTTTGGCTTGAGTCTTGCGCTATAGAAAAGGCAAAGGAACCCTTGATTCTGTTGATGCAGTCTGGCCCGATTGTTATTTTGGTGTTGACAACGATTTAAGTTTGGTTGAATGAATTCGGATTAGGTCCAGGTGGATCGGGGAGATTGCACGCTGGCAGTGGAAAAGACCTAGTGGGACTAGGCACACCTAGTGAGACTAGGTGAAGTGGAAAAGACCTAGTGGGACGAAAAGACCTAGTGGGACTAGGTGAAGTGGAAAAGACCTAATGAGACTAGGCACACCTAGTCGGACTAGATGAAGTGGAAAAGACATAGTGAGACTAGGCATACCTAGTGGGACTAGGTGAAGTCCCGGTGAGTGAAGCTAGGCACGGAGTCTTGGTCCGGGGGACTGAGCACGAGTTAGAGAAGGCTAGGAAGCCTGTTCTCTTGACTTATGGTGGAGTTGGCCTTGGCTGGATTGGTCTGGTGACCGATCAGGGAGTTGGCATGAACTCCCTGTCGTGGATCGGCCTGGTGACCGATCCAGAGAGGGTTGATCGGTATGGTGACCGATCAGGGAGAGAACAGAAGCTTTTGGTCCAACTTCTGTGTGGCCTACAGATCGTTCTGGTGAACGATCAGGGAGTTCGTGATTTCCAGTTTCTCACTGTGGACCGATCAGGCTGGAGCCTGATCGGTCAGGGCTAACCCTGATCGGTCTAGTGACCGATCAGGGTCCACTCTGATCGGTCTGGTGACCGATCAGTAGCTGACTTTAATTCAAATACGCTGTCAGAAGTTTTTGATCGCGTTTATTTTCTCATCTGATACACTGATACACTGTTGATTTCTTTGCGATACGCTTTGCTAAGCTTCTGCTAAGTGTGCAGGTGATACAGGAGGATTCAAACATTGGAGGAGAGTCAACTAGCGACTTTCCCATGGATCAGGTTTGGATGTATTCTATTTTCAGGTTTCAACGGACGCTGGCGCTACTGGCAACGGCTGGGAAGCTGACGAGCTGACCTGGACTTGGCTGAAGAGAGTTCAGGGAGTCCAGAAGAGGTCAGGAGTAGCTGAGGCTGTTGCAGACGAGCTGATGAGCAGCTGGGAGCTGTAGAGGCGCGTGAGCAGCTGGGAGCTGCAAAGCCGCGCCTGTGACCTGGGTTGTTGGGCAGAGGCTTAAGAGCTGGTGGCGAAGAAGTCTCTGTAGGGATTGATCCATCTCTTTGAGCGATAACTCTGATCCTTGAAGCAACACTTGAGCATCATTTTTGGAGACACTGCAAACTTGAGCGCTTGGGAAGAAGGCAGAGAGCTTGGCGAGCCCATCAGCAAGCAAACACGAAGAGCAGGGAGTTCTTGCGTGAGAGTTGTGCTGGGTGGAGCTCGGTGAAGAGTTCTTGTGTTCTTTCTGTCCTAAGTGCTCTGTAAGCTTCCTTGTGTTTCTCTGTGCTTAATTGCATCATTCTGTTGAAACGCTGTGGAGAGGTTACTCCACTGAGAAGGAGGTGTTATTTTATCCGGATTTCCCAGGGCTTGATCTACCGACGATCAAGGGATCGCCCACCTTACGGGCACGCCAAGGAGTAGGGGCAAGTTATCCCCGAACCTTGTAAATCCTCTTTGTTAGCGTTTGTGATTGTCTATCTAGTTTCTGCTATATTGTTTCTACCTTTGTTTTTTTGCTTCCGCTGCTAACCATCAAAGTGCAGAAACTGTCAAAAGAGCAAAGTATTTGTGTTTGGCTACATTCACCCCCCCCCTCTCTAGCTATCCAAGAACCAACAAGTGGTATCAAAGCTTGGGGCTCTGCTCAAACAGACTAACACCCGAGAGTCAACAAGAATGGCAATGAGAGAAGGTTTTAGCACCAGCCGACCTCCCTTTTTCGACGGATCAGATTTTCAATATTGGAGGTCGAAGATGGAGTATTATCTCAAGACAAACATCATCATGTGGTTCGCTGTCAAGGAGGGTTTTTCTCCTCCGAAGAATGATGAGGGAAAAGAGCTTGAGTTTTCAAGGTGGCCGGCTGAGCAAATCAGGAAGGGGGAAGCGGATGCCAAAGCTGTTGTCACCTTGCAATGTGGGATGACCAAGGATCAGTTGGTCAAGGTGGGTCCTTTCACAAGTGCTAAAGATCTATGGAACAAGATTATTGAGCTTCATGAAGGCACTCAAGATACCCGGATAGCCAAGAGGGACTTGTTCCTCAACCAACTTCAAAATCTCACCATGGGAGAAAATGAAAAGGTAAGTGAACTCCATGGACGGTTCAAAGAAGTCTTGAATGGTCTACACTCCATCAATGAAAAGATAGAAAACCGAGACCTTGTGAGGTATGTGCTCAAAGCTTTCCCTAGGAATGCCTTGTAGTCATCCATGGCGGATGCCTATAAGGTTTCCAAGGATCTTTCCTTTGTTAAGTTAGAAGATCTATTTTGTGAAATGGAACTACACGAGATTTCTAACCAAATCCCAAAGGAGAAGGGGATTGCATTTGTGGCAGGTGACAAAAAGAAGAAGAAAAAGGAGGAGGAGAAGACCCACTGTCACGTGACATTCATGGCACTAGAGGACTCGAGAGAAGAAAGTGATACCGAATCAAGGGGCTCCTCAACCGCGCCTTCATCATCTTCAGATGATGAAGAGGTAATATCTCCCGAGTTAGATAAGTGCTATAGAACCATCGCATGCTTAACTAGTCTACTTAAGAAATCTAAGAACAAAGTTAAATTGTTGAAATTGGAAGTAGAAGAATTAAAATCCTCTAGGGTTGAGAATATTCATGATTTGCATGATGAGTCTCTTAAGGATAAAAATAAGACTTTGAGGAGTGAAATTGAAAATCTCAAGAACATTCTTGAGAAATTTTCAATTGGCTCAAAAACCTTAGATATGGTTCTTAACTCCCAAAGGGCGGTTTACAATAAGGCCGGTTTGGGTTACCAATCTAAAGAACCTAGTTTCATGTCATTAATGTCAAGAACACAATTTAGATCACAAAATAATTCTAGGGTTCAAAAGGTTAGAAAGAAAATAACTAAGGCATGGATGCCAAAGTCATTTATTGTAGATGCTTTAGGTCCCAAAATATGAGTACCCAAAACATCTATTTTTCGAATTGTATAGCTTTGATTGAGGGGGAGCATCTATTAACATGGGTGGTTGATATTTGGTGCTCCCAACACATGGCCATTCCTAGTTAGGGATGTGCCTAATATTTCCCAATTTAATGGATGATCATACAGTACCCATGAGAAATGGATATTCTCTCTTGAATTTAGATGATTAGATCTAAATCAATGGAAACTTGAATTTCCTACACAATGTAGATACATGTTTTTTGTTTTCATCTGTATTTGTGAGCAGCAAGAAAATTGTTATCCATGCACAAGGTTACACTAGTTCCAAAATGGTCCAACAAGTGTTGAAAAGAAAATTTATCACATGAATGGTTTAGGTTGACCCATAACTTATTTTCACCATGGATTGCTTAGGATAGTTAGTCTTATTATTGCAATTTATGGTTTACAGCAATTTATGGTTTATGAAATGCTTTATCTCAAGCCCAAGGTGTCTATTTTCTTGTATGTGTTATACAACATGAATGCATGCTAAGGAAAATATCAACACATAATTTGTACTGATAAGGCATCAATAGACAAGAACATGAGCTTAAGGGTTAGACTTAAGTTTTTCTTAATATTTTGAAGATGAACCTAGTTGAGTATGCCATGACTTTGATGTATGTGTTATTAATATTATTCTATGGCATGAAAATTTCGGTTAAGAACAAGATGGACACATTACTTCTCAACTTCCTCAGTGTTTTATTTGAACTGATCACTCATAAGGCTTTGATAGACAAGAACATGAGCTTAAGATCTAGGGTTAATGCTTTCTTTGTATCAAACTAAGGTTCCATGACTTGTTTGATTTCCCACTTGACTGATATCTAACCTGATATGTTTTCATATGCCTAATACTATTTGGAATATCAAGATTGTTTGGAATAAACATGATCATACTTGGAACATTTTGATTCAAACCTGATCATTCCAAGATATTACTTGGAACATGCTTGATCATCCATTGGTGTTGGTACAAACATGATACTAGGTGAAAACATGTCTGTTCTTAAGATGTTAAACATCATTTTCCTTTAATGTCGTTCTTTGTTGATGTGGGAAAATACATGTTGGTTAAGGGAAACCCTTCTTAGGATCAAAGGGATTAACTCTAATTGTATTAGGAATGGTTGAGAGTTGAAACAAACTGAGGAAATCTATCGGAGTTTCTGAAATTCTATTTCTGAAATCGACAAACCTTCTGTATCAGACCTGATCGGTCCACCGACCGATCAGGACTCACCCTGATCGGTCTGGTGACCGATCAGACCAATTCTGATCAAGGAACTCCTGATTGATCCAAAAACTCCTCAGTCTGATCATCCGATCGATTCCCCATCATCAAATTTGATGAATTATCAATAGAACTAAGTATTAGGATGATGGTTAAGATACTTGGAACAAAACCTAATACTGCTTCAATACAAACCCATGTTGGAATTTTCAAAATTCATACGAAAGGGTTGTTTGAATCATGACTCTTGTTCCTTGATCATGTTTCAGAAATTTTTCTGAAATATCGTATGGAGTCTATGTTGATGCAGTCTGGCCCGATTGTTGTTTTGGTGTTGACAACGATTTAAGTTTAGTTGAATGGATTTGGATTAAGTCCAAGTGGATCGGGAGATCGCACGCTGGCATGTGGAAAAGTCCTAACTCAGAAGGTTGGGTGAAAAGTCCTAGCTTGGAGGGCTAGGTGAAAAGTCCTAACTTGGAGGGTTAGGTGAAAAGTCCCAACTGGAGGGTTAGGTGTGAAAAATCCTAGCTTGGAGGGCTAGGTGTTGAAAAGTCCTAATTCGGAAGGGTTGGGTGAAAAGTCCTAGCTTGGAGGGCTAGGTGAAAAGTCCTAACTTGGAGGGTTAGGTGAAAAGTCCCAACTTGGAGAGTTAGGTGAAAAAGTCCTGGCTTGGAGGGTCAAGTCCTAGCTTGGAGGGCTAGGTGTGGAAAGTTCTAACTCGAAAGGTTGGGTGAAAAGTCCTAGCTTGGAGGGCTAGGTGAAAAGTCCTAACTTGGAGGGTTAGGTAAAAAGTCCCAACTGGAGGGTTAGTGGAAAAACCCTGGCTTGGAGGGTCAGGTCCTAGCTTGGAGGGCTAGGTTGGAGCCCCTGGATCGGTCTGGTGACCGATCAGGGAGTTGGCACGGTGCTCCTTCGTGGATCGATCTGGTGACCGATCCAGCGATGACTGATCGGTCTGGTGACCGATCAGGGAGTATTCGTTTCACCCACTGCTTGGCTCTTGATCGGTCTGGTGACCGATCAGGGAGCACACAGTGAGGTTGAGTTCCCTTGCTGATCTGCTCCTGATCGGTCTGGTGACCGATCAGGATCACTGTGCAGATCATTCTGGAGAACGATCCAGCGTCGCGGGTTCCTCACTATGATCGATCAGGACGGAGCCTGATCTGTCTGGTCATGACCTGATCGGTCTGGTGACCGATCAGGAGGATCCCTGATCGGTCCGATGACCGATCAGGAGGTTTGGACTGCGAAGCTCAGAAATCGCCCAGTAAAGGGGTGGATCGGTCTGGTGATCAATCCACAACTTGGGATTGATCTGGTGATCTATCCAGGAGAATCCCAAAGAAATCGCAATTTCTGATTGAGCGTTGGGGACCGATCAGGACGAAGCCTGATCGGTCTGGACCCAGCCTGATCGGTCTGGTGACCGATCAGGAGGCTCTCTGATCGGTCCGGTGACCGATCACTTTAATTCAAAATGCACTGTCAGACGCAATCTGTGATCCGGAGTGATCATGTGTATTGATGTTTGGGCAAAGGGTTTAAGTTAGGCTTTCTCTTGTGTACTAATATGTGTATGTGAGTGTGCAGGTTGTACAGGTTTACATATATTGACTTGGCTGGACGGCTTCGGTATGGTGAAGGGTTGCATAGAGACAAGCTGGAGGCTTGTGTGCACCCGAGGGACCTGATATAGTAGGGATGATGAGCCAAGGGGCACGGACTTCGAGGCGTACGTGAAGGATGACATGGAGACAAGCTGGAGACTTGTGTGCATCCGAGGGACGAGGGCCGAAGATGAAGAGGGCACGAAGGCAATAGTCAAGGTTGCTAGTGAAGAGTCAGCTAAGGCAAGGGACAAGAGCCGAGGGAAAATGACTCCAAGGGCAAGCTGAGAAGTGGACTTCAAAGGGCACACGTGAAGGGTAGCATGGAGGCAGGTCAAGGACTTGCGTGCGCATCCGAGGGACGATAGCCGGTGGAAGAGGACTTCAAGGAGCAAGCCAAGGGAGAATGCTTGAAGGCACATGTTGGCGAGGGTCAAGAGAGTAAGGAAGAGTGTTTGTAGAGGCTGGGCAGTCGACTGGTGTTATAACAGTCGACTGCCAGCGCAAACAGAAACTCACAGTAGGTTCTGGACCCTGGGCCAGTCGACTGCCATTTTGGCAGTCGACTGGTAGCGGCTGGTGAGCTGGCAAATTCGAACGTTGGGAGTGTCAACGGTCGAATTTGGCTGGCACCAGTCGACTGCCCTGGGGGCAGTCGACTGGTAGCGAGAAATCAGCCCCGAGTCCTATTTAAAGAGGACTTCGTGGTGGTTGAGTTTCTTGACGAAACTTGCTTGGATAGGGCAAGTTAGTAGTCTTGTATACTCAGGAAGTGTCCTTGGTGTTGTGGTGAGGTTTCTCCACCCACAAGGAGCGACGAGGGCTAGCCGGAGGTTATCAGGGGAGTGATCCACCGACGGATTCTTGGATTAGTCACCCGGCCGGGGTGGATACCAAGTAAAATCGGTTTGTTAGCATTGTTTCTTTATTGTTAGTTTGTGTTTTATTGTATATTCCGCTTGCGCGCTAACAATCTTGTAGAGAAGAACCGACAAACGTTATTCACCCCCCTTCTAGCGTACGGAATCGATCCTAACAGCTGGTGGTTGCAGGTGAGCAGCTGGAAGCTGCAGGGAGATGTTGTTACCTGGCGTTCAAGAGGGAAACAAAAGGAGCGATGTGAAGCAGAGCAAGAAAGGAGCTGTGGTTGTCTTGGTTTTGAGCTGCGATACTTGCTGCGTGCTTGTGCTCCTTGTTGATCATCCACTCTTGAGAAAGCTACTCTGATCTTTGAAGCAACCAGCCCTTGCTTGAGCACTTGGAGGAAGGAACAAGAAGCTTCGAGTCCAACAGCGAGAAGACACGGGGAAAGGGTTCTTGCGTGAGCTTGCTGTGTTCTTGTCTTTGCTAAGTGCTGAGTAAGATCCTTCTTGTGTTTCTTTGTGCTTAAACTATATCCTTGATTGAAACGCTGTGAAGAGGTTTCTCCACCGAGAAGGAGGTTGCTTACTATCCGGTGTTCACCGGGGCTTGATCTGCCGACGATCAAGGGATCGCCCACCTTAAGGGCACGCCAAGGAGTAGGGGCAAGTTATCCCCGAACCTTGTAAACCCTCCTTGTTAGCGATCTTGTTTGATTGTTCTAGTTTGCTTTTGTTTTCTGCATTTCTGCACTTCTCTACTTTCATTATTTCCGCTGCGGTGCTACTAACGAATTGAGTGCAGAAATCTGATAAAAGCTCTAAGTCCAAGTGTTTGTCTATATTCACCCCCCCCCCTCTCTAGCCATCCGGGTTCCAACAGTCTACACCCCTATTGTGGAATGCAAAGTGTTAATGCAGTCTGATCAGGAACGTATCAGAGTTTCAGAAATTTTTCTGAAATCTGATCGCTCCCCAGACTAATAAGAAATATTTCTGTATCGAATAATCAACGAACCTGATCGATCACGGAGACCAATCAGGATTATGTGTCCGATACAGCTGCATTCCTTACTTGTCATATGAAACATATACATGTTTGACTATGGTATAATTCTGTATATGTTTTCATGTGCAATTCACACTTATCGTCGTATGATGCATATACATTGTTGCCATGATACATTTATGGTATATGCCTCTCATATGCAATTCAAAAATTATCCTTTGATTATTTTGGGTTTTGGGGAGAGACCTTTGATTAAGGGGGAGGTATGTTTAAACTTAATAACCATACCATTTTCGATGTTTGACAAAGGGGGAGAGAATGGTTGATTAAGTTTAGGGCTGTAATATTGTAGGGGGAGGACTTTGATTCCCTTACGATAATTGAATGAACTTCAATTGATCTAATACCTAAACTTAAATCGGGTTGTCAAACAACAAAAAGGGGGAGATTATTGATGCAGTCTGGCCCGATTGTTGTTTTGGTGTTGACAACGATTTAAGTTTGGTTGAATGAAATGAGATTAAGTCAAGGTGGATCGGGGAGATTGCACGCTGGCAGTGGAAAAGACCTAGTGGGACTAGGCACACCTAGTGGGACTAGGTGAAGTGGAAAAGACCTAGTGGGACTAGGCACACCTAGTGGGACTAGGTGAAGTGGAAAAGACCTAGTGGGACTAGGCACACCTAGTGGGACTAGGCATACCTAGTGGGACTAGGTGAAGTCCCGGTGAGTAAAGCTGGGCACTGAGTCTTGGTCCGGGGGACTGAGCACGAGTCAGAGAAGGGTAGGAAGCATGTTCTCTTGACTTATGGTGGATTTGGCCTTGGCTGGATCGGTCTGGTGACCGATCAGGGAGTTGGCACGAACTCCCTGTCGTGGATCGGTCTGGTGACCGATCCAGAGAGGGCTGATCGGTCTGGTGACTGATCAGGGAGAGAACAGAAGCTTTTGGTCCAGCTTCTGTGTAGCCTATAGATCGTTCTGGTGAACGATCAGGGAACCTCGATCGGTCCTTATGACCGATCAAATTGTCGCAAGGTTTCTCACCTGGACCGATCAGACTGCAGCCTGATCGGTCAGGGAGTGCCCTGATCGGTCCCCAGACCGATCAGGCCACCACCTGATCGGTCTGGTGACCGATCAGTGAGGTTTGGCCTGCGAAGGCTGGGAATCCCAGCACTACTATGGATCGGTCCGATGACCGATCCACGATCTGTGATCAGTTAGGGTGATCGATCACAAGGAGTTCACGATTTCCAGTTTCTCACTGTGGACCGATCAGGCTCCAGGGCTAACCCTGATCGGTCTGGTGACCGATCAGTAGCTGACTTTAATTCAAATACGCTGTCAGAAGTTTCTGATCGCGTTTGTTTTCTCGTCTGATACACTGATACACTGCTGATTTCTTTGCGATACGCTTTGCTAAGCTTCTGCTATGGGTACAGGTGATACAGGAGGATTCAACATTGGAGGAGAGTCAACTGGGGACTTTCCCATGAATCAAGTTTGGATGTATTCTGTTTTCAGGTTTCAATGGACACTGACGCTACTGGCAATGACTGGGAAGCTGACGAGCTGACCTGGACTTGGCTGAAGAGAGTTCAGGGAGTCCAGAAGAGGTCAGGAGTAGCTGAGGCTATTGCAGACGAGCTGGTGAGCAGCTGGGAGCTGCAGAGGTGCGTGAGCTACTGGGAGCTGCAGAGTCGCGCCTGTGACCTGGGTTGTTGGGCAGAGGCTTAAGAGCTGGTGGCGAAGAAGTCTCTGTAGGGATTGATCCATCTCTTTGAGCGATAACTCTGATCCTTGAAGCAACACTTGAGCATCATTTTTGGAGACACTGCAAACTTGAGCGCTTGGGAAGAAGGCAGAGAGCTTGGCGAGCCCATCAGCAAGCAGACACGAAGAGCAGGGAGTTCTTGCGTGAGAGTTGTGCTGGGTGGAGCTCGATGAAGAGTTCTTATGTTCTTTCTGTCCTAAGTGCTCTGTAAGCTTCCTTGTGTTTCTCTGTGCTTAATTGCATTATTCTGTTTAAACGCTGTGGAGAGGTTACTCCACCGAGAAGGAGGTGTTATTTTATCCGGATTTCCCGGGGCTTGATCTGCCGACGATCAAGGGATCGCCCACCTTACGGGCACGCCAAGGAGCAGGGGCAAGTTATCCCCGAACCTTGTAAATCCTCTTTGTTAGCGTTTGTGATTATCTATCTAGTTTCTGCTATATTGTTTCTGCCTTTGTTTTTTGCTTCCGCTGCTAACCATCAAAGTGCAGAAACTGTCAAAAAAGCAATGTATTTGTGTCTGGCTACATTCACCCCCCCCTCTAGCCATCCAAGAACCAACAGATTCCTCCTCTTGAGCCAAAACTTGTGGAGTTGAAACTTGAGCTGGAATTCCAAATGAAGTAGCTGTTGTAGGTCCACTTCCCTCACTGATTTCTCCTTCATTTCCCAACAAAATCATAGGATCAATTAAGGAAGGAGTTAGGCTTGAACTAGGAATGCAACCAACCGATTTAGAAGACTTTTCAGGGTTGTTTTGAGCTGGAAAAATAGGTGATGTTCGGTTTTCAGAAAATTCAGCCCTTGGAGCATTTGAACTTGAAGCAACCATCCCACTCCTCAAAGTGATGGCACTAACGTTTCCCTTTGGATTAGGAGTAGCTTGAGAAGGTAGTTGGCTTGATCCTTGGGCTTGCATTTGGTTCATTCCACTAGCCAATTGTCCAATGTGTCTCTCAATGTTTTGTAAGGTAGAATCATTTTTTTGTTGGCCTTGTTGTTGTTGCAAAACTTGTTGTTGTTGGAGAATTTGTTGCATCATCTCCTCCAGCCTTTGTTGTTGAGCATTCACCCCACTAGATCCTCCATAGCCTCCTTGATTAACATGGGTCTTCGGTTGGCCTTGAAATGAAGAGTTGGGTTGCTGAAAACTTTGACCTTGCTGTGAACTTTGAAAATGGGGCTGTTGGGGCTGATTTAAGGGTTGATTTGGCTATGGAAATTGCTGAAAATTAGGTTGGAAACTTGGCTTAAATTGCTGAGAATTGTAGCTCTGAAAATTCTGGTTTTGGGGTTGAAATTGTTGTTGTGAGGGCTGAAATTGTGGAGGTTAGAAACTCTGATTGTATGGTTGAAAACCTTGCTAATTATGATTGTAACCTTGCTGAAAATTTTGGAATGGTGGCTGAAATTGCTGTTGTGGCTGATTTAAAGGTTGATTTTGCTAAAAATTCGAATAGGGCTGCTGAAATGCTTGAGAATGTTGTTGGAAACTCTGAATAGGCTGCTGGAAATTTTGGAAAGTCGACTGAGGCTGTTGTAGGGGTTGTTGTGAGGCATTTTGTTGATAGAAAGAATTTCCATACTTAAAATTTGGATGATCCCTCCAACTCGGATTATAGGTAGATGAATATGGGTTGTTCTTGGCTTAAAATTGTCCTCTAGTCAAAGCTGCTAATGATTCATCTTGCTGAAGATTAAGACACAAATCCGAGTTATGTTCTTGGCTTGAGCAAATGCTACATAACCTCATCACTTGATTTGAAGATGGAGGTATTGAAAAATTGGGATTTTGGCTTACATTGTTTAAGGCTATTTGCTTTACTAACGAGGTAAGCTCTATCAAAGAACTCTTGATCTCCTTTTATTCATTAGAAACCATTTGGACCTCATTTACCCCTCTAGTGGAAAGAGCTCTACTTCCAAATTGCTGTGAATTTTCTGCCATGTTTGAAATTAACTCTCTAGCCTGATTCGATGTCTTGTTTACTAAGGCTCCTCCAGCTACAACATCAATCATAATCCTATCCATCTGGAGTAGACCCTCATAGAAGTACTGAATAAGGAGCTGCTCACTGATCTGGTGCAGTGGGCAACTAGAGTATAACTTGTTGAATCTCTCCCAATAATCATATAGGGTCTCTCCCACTACTTACTGTATACCATAAATACTCTTCCTGATAATTGCAGTTCTGGAGGCTGGAAAAATACTTCTCTAAGAATGCCTTCTTCATGGAAATCCAACTAGAACATGTCCGGTGGGCAAATAGTAGAACCAATCCTTAGCTGCTCCAGTCAGAGAAAATGGAAATGCTCTCAACTTGATATCCTCTTCAGAAATCCCCTGAGGCTTCATGGTGGAGCAGACTACATGGAACTCATGCAGATGTCGATTTGGATCCTCTCCAAATTGTCCATGAAACTTAGACAATAGATGAATAAGTCCTGATCTTAACTCAAAGTCACCAGTAAGCTCTGGGTAGGCAATACATGAGTACTGGAAAGCATCATCAGGTGTTGCAAGCCCTTTAATGGTTTTCTAATGGTCTGCCATAGGATTGCCTGAATGAGTAAAAATAGACTGAGTAGATCTAATCTCAATAGCCTCTGAAACTCTGACTTGGTTCCTCCTTGCTCTGAAAGTCCTCTCAATTTCAGGATCAAATTCCTCAAGATTACCACCTGTAGTCCTGATCATACAACAAACACAAATCGCAGCAAATGTATATAGAAAAAAGAAACAAGTGAAATAGATCACAAAATATGGAAATAAGCACACAAGCTAAAATCAAACAAACTCAACTAGTACTCCCCGGCAACGGCGCCAAAAATTTTGATGTGGCCCAATACAAGTGTCACGAGTGAGCCTCAAATTTAGATATTTATAAATTGAAAACCCTAGCTCACAAAATAAAATGTAGTAAAGGGGCCTCAAGTCGTATTTTTCCAAGGACTAGTCAAGTGAGTTTAATTCAAGCTTGAAGTTTTTGTCGTCAAATGTTTTTGGGTTTTCAGATTAGAATGGGGGTTTGCTTTGTGATGAGTAATGAAAATGCAGCTGATACAAAGTGAATTCAACTAAACAAAAGTTAGCTAGGAAATTGTGAAGACTAGACTTAACCTACTTGGACATGAAGCAATTCAATACTAGTATATGAAATTGAAAGACAAAACTAGAACCAAAGACAGGCAAACAATAAATCTGTAGCTAAGTTGCAGAAATGAATCATAATTCATGCACTACAAACTGAATGGAAGAAACAAGGTTGAAAAGTGCTGGAAACTATCTAATCGGTCCATAGATCAATCAGGTACAAGTATGATCGGTCGACAGACCGATCAGTACCTGTCTGGATTGATCGAACAGACCGATCAGTAGCTGAAAACTGATGGAGCTTGCGATAACTAAGAATTCAGAAGCATAAAATTACAGTAAGTGAACACCAGACCCTCCCTCGATCTCAGATATTTCTTGTCGTCACACAAGAACCGGCTATGAACCCCCTAGCTCGACAAATCATAGAGAAATTACTTCCCAGATCAGTTATCCGCAGATCAACACTGTCGCTGAATTACTCTTCCGATCTCCTCCTTCTCAATCAGCTGGGTTGCGGATGTGACTCAGGAATGCTCCAAACTCTTCAGAGAACCCCCCCTAAATGGTTTGGCAGCTCCAATCGACGAAGATCGGCGATCGATCAGTAGCAAACCAGAAGAAGCAGAGCTTCGGCTGAAACCCCCAACTAATCCCTTCCAGCGACGGAATCGCCTTCCAACTTCACCAGAAATCGTTCTCTAGGACTCGAGATCTTGAGATGAGATTGCTCTGGTGTGGCTGCATGAAGAACGAAGAAGAAGAAGCGATGAAGAACGGGAACTGAAGCTGAATCGCCAAGACGAGCTCTCGCGGAGGGGAATTTTGTTTTAACTAATCCATTTGAATTTCGACGGCTGTGATCATCCTGATCTCCATCCGACGGTCAAATCTGCTTTGATTGAGTCCAGAACTTCTAGATCTCCATCCGACGGTCAGATCTTCTTCTCCTCAGCTGGGATCAACCGGATCTGCAATGGATGTCTCACATCTCCCTGCCCTTTTGAATGGACGGTTAAAACTCCCCCACACTTGATCCGACGGTCAAATGGACTCTGATTTGGTCTAAACATTCAGATCTTGATCTGGGGTCATGATTAGCCCTATCCTGAACTCGGATTGATCAGAAGTTCATGGATGGCTCAGATCTACTTGCTCCTTGATCGGACGGCCCATATTAATCCAATGCTTGATCGTCTTGATCTTAGTCCAATTCTGGCTCAACTTGATCCAATCCAATCTAGGTCCATGATCCTTCAAAGCCTACAAAATTTGATTCAAATTTTAGTGTCAAAATACCTCGAATATAGAAAGAATTGAATTCAAAAGATAAATTAGACATATATCATGGAACCTAATGTAAATACAAGATTAAGCATATAAAAGTAGATCAAAACATGGATTTGAGAGCCTAAAATGATTAACAAAATGGTAGTTATCACACCACGGGATGTGCAAAGAAATACGGCCTCAATCTTCGGGCCATCAATACTAAAGCGTAGGCCAGCTTCTCCAAGGTAGATACCGTGTTTTTTGCGTCCTTCATGAGATGCCCGAAGAAGTAGATTGGAATCCTGAGTAGTACCTTCTTCCCGAATGAGCGCAGAACCCACTGCTTGTTTAGCTGCGGACAGGTAGACGAATAGTGTTTCTCCCTCTAACGACTTATAGAGGATGGGGAGCTTAGCGAGGTATGATTTTAAATCAATGAATGCTTTCTCGCACTAATCATCCCAATCAAACTTAACAGTCCTCCTCAGAATTTTGAAGAATGACAGGGTTTTGTTAGCAGATTTGGAGATGAACCTAGACAGAGTTGTAATTCTGTCATTCAACCGTTGTACCTCCTTGAAGTTGTGAGGGGACGACACATTGAGAATGGCTTGCACCTTCTCCGAATTAGCCTCAACCCCCCTATTCGTCACCATGTACCCAAGGAACCGACCACTCTTCACCCCAAACAAACACTTGGCTGGGTTCAGTTTCAGTTTGTTGGCCCTCAAGGTGGTGAATGTTTCCTCTAGGTCGGCTATCATGTCTGTCCCCTTCTTGGTTTTAACCAGGATATCATCGACATATACTTCAATGTTCCTCCCAATCTTGTGGCGAAAGACTTTGTCCATCATTCGCTGATAGGTTGCCCCTGCATTGCGCAACCTGAATGGCATAACATTGTAGCATTAGGCACCGTCTGCCATCACGAAACTGACCTTCTCTTGATCTTCCCGAGCAAGGAGAACCTGGTGGTATCCCTGATAAGTATCCAATATCGAAATGAAATCACAGCCAGAGGTAGAATCCACCGGCCGATCAATGCGAGGCAAGGGGTAACAGTCTTTAGGGCAGACTTTATTTAAATCTTGGAAATCAATACAGACCCGCCATTTACCCCCGGGCTTAGGGACTAGTATAACATTCGCCAACCAGGTCGGGAATTGAACTTCTCTTATATGTTCGTCCTTAAGCAACTTTGCGACTTCTTCCCTGATGTTCTTGTCTTGCTGGGGCGCAAAGTGTCATCGCCTCTGTTTCATCGGTTGGGCTCCCAAGGTTATATGCAATCGATGCATGGCCAAGGCAGGGGGACTCCTTTGATCTCTTCAGTAGCCCATGCAAACACGTCCCAATGGTCCCTTAAGCAACTGATCAAATGACTTCTCAGCTCTGGTGTAAGATCAGCAGCAATCCTCGTGATTCCTCCCGCTTGTTGAGGATGAATCTGGACCTCTTCCCTTGCGATCTCCCTGCGTTCTTCTTTAGGCACCTCTCCTTCTCGAGGGTTGGCGAGGTTGATTTGCAACGCTTCATGCGTCTTCGAGTTCTTGCGGGCTTCTGTCCTGACCTCCCCACTATAGCATCGTCGGGAAGCCAATTGATCTCCTCTCACCTCGACTATCTGTTCGCCTACCGAGAACTTAATCTTTTGGTGGTAGATTGAGACCACCGCCTGGAATAGGCTGAGTGTCAGATACCCTAGGATGGCGTTGTAGGACAACGGGGCGTCCACGACCATGAAGTGTAAGATCGATCGTGTCCGCTAGAGGGGGGGTGAATAGCGTATCTTTGGCTTGTTCTTCCTACGTTGTTAGTATGTGCAGCGGAAACTATAATATTAAACAATAACAACGAAGAAATCACTGCTAACAAACCTATTTACTTGGTATCCACCCCGGCCGGGTGACTAATCCAAGAATCCGTCGGTGGATCACTCCCCGGATAATCTCCGGCTAGCTCTCGTCGCTCCTTGTGGGTGGAGAAACCTCACCACAACACCTTTGACAACCTTGAGCCCAAAGACTACTAACTTGCCTTTAACCAAGACAAGTTTCGTCAAGAATCTCAGCCACCACGAAGTCCTCTTTAAATAGGACTCGGGCTGAAACCCTCGCTACCAGTCGACTGCCCTGGCTACCAGTCGACTGCCCCCAGGGCAGTCGACTGGTGCCATCCAAATTCGACCGTTGCACCTCAACGTTCGAATCCTTAGCCAGCTCACCAGCCACTACCAGTCGACTGCCCCCAGGGCAGTCGACTGATCCTAGGGCTGAGACCTTTCTGTGAGTTCCATCATTCGACTGCCCCCAGGCCAGTCGACTGGTCTACTCACCCACCTAAGGTTACCCTTCCTGAGTACATTCCACTCCGCACTCAAACCCTAGGATTTCCCGAGTACAATCACACTGCACTCGACCCTCACGACTCGACTGACTCCTCCTCCGCAGCCTCGACTGTTGCTTTCGCGCCCTCTTCATCTTCGGCTCCCGTCCCTCGGATGCACGCAAGCCTCCAGCTTGCCTCCATGCCATCCTTCACGCATGCCTCGAAGTCCGCGCCCATCAGCTCATCGTCCCTGCTCTCCAAGGTCCCTCGGATGCGCACGCAAGCCTCCAGCTTGCCTCCATGCCATCCTTCACTGTACCGAGGCCGTCCAGTCAAGTCCATATGTGTAACCTGTACAACCTGCACACTCAACATACACATATAAGTACACAAGGGTAAACCTAACTTAAACCCTTTGCCCAAACATCAAAACCTATGGTCACTCCGGACCATCTTGGGGCTGATTGCTCCAACATGAAGGACATCCTTCTCGTCCTCTCTAGCATGTCATCCCCTAGCGATAGAGATATGGAGATCTGTCCTATCGGCTCTACTCTGTATCCGATGAAGTCGAAGAGAGGGGTGGAGACTGGATGCAGCTCATCCTCGTCAATCTGCATCTGGTCTAGAGCAGCCTTGTATAGGATATTGATGGAGCTACCTGTATCTATAAAGATGCACTTAACCTCATAATTAGCTATGCGTGCGAGGATTATCAGTGCATCTTCATGGGGGGCTTCCACGTCCTCCAGATCGTCAGGGTCGAATGAAAAAACAGGGCCCTGGCACTTGTCGCTGGTTGTCCCAATGACATAGTTCTCCAGCCGACGTGTGTGAGCTTTCCTTGCCCGATGAGAGTCTCCTCTAGTAAGCCCTCCAGAGATCACTCCCACATGACCCGATGGAGGCTCGCGCACCAGAGCTTTACCCTTCTTGGGATCTCTTTCGAGAGAGATAGATTGGCGGAGTACTATCTCCCGACTCCTTCCCATCGAACGTGACCAGGATCGACGCCTGGATCTGTCTTCCCCTGATTGTAGTCGATGAGGGGAAGGGCTTTGCCGAGGGGATCGTCGTCGATGCTCCGCTTTATTCCACCGCTTGTGAGGCTTGGCATCCGCGTCCTTAGACCTCCTCCTCTTCAAGGTATAACACTCCTTTATAGAGTGCATCGTACTGCCATGGAAGTAACAGTACTTCTTCTGTGGTTCGAGTTCTGCGGTGTCGACTATCTCTACCAACCTCTTCTTACTGGCCCAGTGATCCTTCCTAGAGCGAGGATCTTTTTCCCGGGCTGGTGCGGGTGGTTCTTTTCTCTTGGATCGCACCGAGATCTCGATAGGGACTCCCGCCGAATCTTTGCGGCGGGCGTGCTGCACCTCTTCAACGTTGACAAGCTTAACGAAGCACCCCAATAAGTCATCGAAGCTAGTTGGTGACTTTTTCACCAGTGACCGGAAGAAATCACCTTGGGAGAGTCCTTGCATAAAGGTGTTGATGAGGATCTCCACAGTAGCCGTTGGCACATCTTGAGCCGCCCGATTGAACCGCTGGATATAGTCATTCAGCGATTCTTGGCCTTCTATTTGAGGGCGAAGAGATTTAACGTCGTCTCTGGTATCGTCGGCTGCTGGCTGCTGGAGAAGTGGTGTAAGAAGACGGTTCTAAACTCTAGGAAAGAGTTTATCGAGTTTTGGGGGCAACCTCTGGAACCATCTTTGGGCAGGGGTGTTCAAGAACACCCGGCACTTCACGCTATCTGTGTATTGGTGTAAGAGAGTTGCATTCTCAAATTTACAGATGTGGTCCTCTAAATCCGTCTTCCCATTGTAGTCAGCAATTCCTGGACCATGAAATTGCTTGGGCATAGGATCCGCTACGATGTCCGAAGAAAATGGGGTAGGCGGAGACTTCATGAGGGCATTGAAGTCCTCGATCTTCCCCGGTCCTTCCTCCTGTGGTAGAACGCTAGAGGCGACGGAGTGTGTCCTCTCCAGGTCTCCCAAAGAATCTCGCCGGGATACTGGAGCTGTCATTGCCGATCCCACCGGTGGCAAGATGGATCTTCGGTTTCGGTGATGCGAGGCAGACATTCTTGGGATTTCGCCTTGCACCGAAGCCGCTCATCGTGAGGTGGCTTGCTCGATCTGATGTTGCTCCAGTGCTCCTTTAACTGCGTTGGCGACTAAACGATCCAACTCCTCCCTCGTAGAATAATGGGTTATCTCTCTAGATCTGCCATCACGGTGCTCCTTCTGGTGCTTTGATTGATTCCCACAGACGATGTTAAACTTGTTCCGGAAGCGAGCGACGGGGACTGCAAGTCACTAAAGCGCAGCCCACGAAGACGGTGACGGGGAGAAGATGCTCACGCTCTGCGAGATTAAAGGGAACACACCGGAAGATTTTCTGGTAGAACCCACTCCAACGCTCAAGTCAGGAATCTTATCTCTTTTCGGAGGACAACGAGAAATCAAAGTTTTGCCTAAGTTCGGAAAGCTTCCCCTTTTACCTGGATGTCGAAGTATCTTATATACCTGAGGTTTCGGTTACACGTGTCACACGTTCCTTAATCATCGGTTACTTAATAGATATCCTATCTTTTGGTAATGGCCGCAGCGATCATTAAGGCCTTAATCATCACGCGTTGCAAACAATAATTATCCGATGACTTTCCTGTTCTGGAAAGAAGAACGACTACTTGAAATTGGGCTTTCTGACTCCAATGTTGATCTTTGGGCTCCACTCTCCCGGGCTAGTCTCAGAGTCTCATCTCCCGAGCTGGCCTCAGGGCCTTCATTTGTTTTACCGAGATGGTCTCAGGAGCCTGACACCCGATCTAACCTATGGGATTTTCGTCTATTCCCCCGAGATAGTCTCGGCAGCTCAACACCCGGTCTAACCTTGGGGGCTTTCGCCTATTCTCCCGATGTAGTTTCGGGAGTCCGATTACAAGTCTGACCTCATCCTCCCAAGATAATCTCGGTCTGACCTCGAAGCTCTGGTTCGGCGAGCCCTTCTACGTAACTTCTCTGTACCACATGTCCATTCCGAGATGCTCATCCCCATTAATATTCATTAGCAACTAGTATTTGGTAGAATTTATTATGTTCAATTTTATTAAATGGATAAATATGATTTTGTTAAAATGATAATTTGATTTTTTTTATATGGAATTTCATATAGGATACCATATGACCGTATCTCTTATTTCTAATATTAGAACAGATCGAGGATCAAAAACAAATTAGTCTAGTCGTATTCTTAATTTTTTAGCTGGAATTGTGAAATTTTAAATGGCCATCTAACTTTTAACATTTTCAAAAATATATTTATTTCTCATCTTATCTTTTCCGTTACTTTCAAAGAATAACATCATTACAGTAGTGTTAGAATCTAATTTTTAAAATGTAACACCATTTTGGTGTTAATAAAATAACAAATGTATACTATCATATTAGTATTGTTTTTTAAATACAATATTATAGTGATTGAGAGTAAAATAAAAAACAAATATGTGTTTTAAAAATTTAGTAATTTTAAATATGTCAATTGCTGAATAGCTTGTGCTTATGAATTTTCAAAAAGAGATTCTATTAGATATGTTTCCAGTCAATTTTTTTTATTTTAAGAATGTATGAAATTTGTCGTTATCTTTATAAAAAATAAAAAAACTTGCCGAATTTCTGCACTGCTATCTTCGAAATTTAAATTGCGTCCTCTCCTCGTCGTTCCTCTAATCCACTAGCTACCCTTGGACGTTGGATTTTTAACCTGTCCATCACGTGCGCTTCTCAATTTATCCTGATGATCGATAAAAATTTTTTATGAAATTAAATTGATCACCCCAATTCAAGTTGTCTGCTACATAATTCATCATTTTTTTCAAATCCACTAGCTACCACAATGAAGCCAGCACACATTGGCCTACTCAACCTTGTCTCGTTGCGCGCGCGCAGAGCATCACGAGTGATTCTAACCCATTTATGCTTGTTTTCTTTATTCTTAATCCATGTACTAATTTCTTCTCTTTAATAAGTTAATTAAGAAAAAAAATTAATTTACAAATCTTGTTAAGTTAAGATTAATTTATTAGCTAGACAATGCCATCTAGGCAATGATTTGTTCTTGAAATTTGACTGAGAAATAGATAAATTGTTGTAAGCACAAAAATCTTCAGGCATTTATCAAATAACGCACGTGAGAAATCGTAATTATCAAAAAATATCTTGAGATTTGATTTTTACTAAAGGGCGCATCAAAAATTATCTTCTTCGTCTTATACCCTTCTTGCCAACAACTTCCTTTCTCAGTTAGCTTTCCGAAGCATCTGAACCTACTTTTTCAGAGTTTTCATTTTAAAATAAGATAGTGTAGTTCGAATGCCCCAAGTATTCTCCTTTTTCTCACCTATATATCTCTTTCTGCTTTGCACAACTCGACTCATCACGAACCATTTACTGTATTTAGCTACAATTGCAAAAGAGGGAGTTGAAAGTGGGAGTGTGTTCTAGAGGTGACTTCAAAGAGTCGACTTCAAAGAATCGTTGAGGAAGATGAGTGTTGAAGGAGAAACTTCAAGTAATAGTGTATTTGGTAGAAGGAAAAAAAAGATTTAGTAATGTACGTATGATTTGATTATTTAAAAATTGTGTATACAATGAAAAGAAATAGTATAAGGGTTCTGGGTTCTTATAGGGGTTTATTTCAACTAAATCATATTCTGCTCTGATATGGTATCATACCTAGTTTTGTACATTATCAACTCTTCCTACTAATTTTTAGTTTGGAGAAGGACTTTAATAGTATCATGTATTACATAAATAGAGTTCTGAGAATTTATTTATCCTAACGATAAATTCATGTTTGAATACGACCTCGAGCCTGATATGGTATGATATCAGGCCCAATGAGGGTCTGATATTGGATCTGTATCGATGCTTGTTTATTTTTTGAATTACTGAAACACTTGATTATGAATTTAAAAATTTGTCAAATTTAATTGTAATTTATTTTTCAGGGATGATAATGTTGTTGACGAAATTCTCTCAGAGATATAAAATACGCTAGATGATAATGCTGTCATGCGGAATGAAGAAGAAATATCCAGTAATAATATTCCAATATCTTCCGAGTATAGTGGTAATAGAATTACAAGGAATTTGACATCTGACCTAAAAGAAGAAACAAGTAATCTAGAAGATGAATGTCTAAATTCTTCTACAAGACTTGTTGAATACTTTGAGTCAACCTAGAGTGAGGAGGAAAATCATAAAATCTGAAATGCAGATGAATTACAAACCAGTATAAGTGTACTAGAATTCCAAGCTAATGATATGCAAATTGAGCAATATAAATTTCTCCCAGATCGGTACAATGACTTAGAGGAGAAGTTTCCAATAACTGATAATCCTTATATTTTGAATTTTCGATTGCTAGCTAGATCAATTGGAGAGGCAAGAGATGGGCATGATTTTTTTGTGGGACAGATTTTTTCATCTAGACAAAAATTCAAGAATGTACTTGTGAAACATGTCATAGTTAAGCAAATGAGATATAACCCAGTTGATACCCAAAAAAATAGAGTTAAAGCAGTATGCTTCAACCAACCATGTACATGGAGAGTAGTTGCCTGAGGGAAAGTTGAGTTCACTATTATAAAATATATAAAGGAACACCAATGTGGAACTGATAGGGAAAGTGTTGATCATCATGCATGCTCTTCGTCATTTGTAGCGTCTTTTGTTGAAGAGCAATTTCTTCATAATGAACAATACAAACCAAGTATCATTATATCAAATATAAAAGCTAGGTTTGGAGTGACCATATCATACAGAAAAGCATACATAGCCAGGGAGAAAGCAATGAAAAAGGTCGTTGGAGATTATGATGAGGCATATAGAGATTTTTCACAATATCTGCGTAGGTTAAGAGTTAGAGATCCTGAAACTTATGTGACACTATATAGGAATGGTAACAATGAGTTCCATCGGTGTTTTTGGGATTTTGGTGCTTATCGAAGGATGCTCAGGTCTTATTTACGTAAACTTATTGGAATTGATGTCACACATCTAAGAGGGAAGTATCCGGGTGAATTGTTGATCGCTACAACGATCGATGGTAATGATAAATTGATAATGTTCTCCCAGTTGCCTTTGGAATCACTGAAGTTGAATGTACGTCTGCATAGGAGTGGTTTTTGGAGCATACAAAGAGGTTCTTTGATGTCGATGAACAGTCAATGACCATAGTATCAGATAGACATCGTGGTATTATATCAACAGTTAGGAAAGTGTATACAAACACCCATCATACTTTTTGTTGCAACCACATGTCTTATAATATGGTAACGGATACTGAAAGTAGAGCAGCTTTAGGATTGTTTTGGGTAGCATCGCTAGCAAACACAATACTCTAATATCATCTCATAATGCAGTCAATGCTTGAAAAAAATCCAGATGCCCATAAGTAGCTTCAAAACATTAACCCTAAAAGGTGGGCTAATGCACATTTTACTGGGAGAAGGTACAGAATGCTAACCACTACTTGTGTGGAGAGTTTAAATGCTTTGTTCAAGAATACACGTGAACATCTTATAAACAGGTTAATTGATAATATAAGAAGAAAAGTAGCTCAATGGTTCTTTAACCGTAGAGAAAAAGTCTCAAAATGGTATGTTGCTTTGACACCTCATGCTATAAAAGAAATGAATTCAAGGAGAGAAAAAGCTAGAGTATATAAGGTTCACTCGTAAATAGTACTCTCAATCAGAAATGGAAGTAGAGACATTGGACACTTCATGTAGGATCGATGCCATCGATAGAGGGGGGGTGTCGGAAACTTCAACGTTCGTTCGTTCGTTCGTTCTAGTCAGAGAGTTAGTAGCATAGTGGAAAATAATAAAACAAATGAAAGACACAACACAGAAGACACGCGAATTTTTACTTGGTTTTCAACCCCCTAGGGTTAGTACATCCAAGGCCTAATCATGGGTAGCGCCCGTCCACTAGTGGTCTCCTTTCCGGAATTTTCGAAGGCGGAGAAACCCGTCTTACAATTTGATTTACAAGTAAAAATATATGAATTGAAGTACAACTTGTAATAACAACAAACCAAATAGAATTGACGATTCTGGCCAATCTGGATCTCCGAAGCGTCGCGCACTTCTTCCTGAAGCTTTCTTGGTCGTAGAGCTTCATCTCTAGCACTTTTTCTTTGCTTAGAATGCTTAGAATGATGTTGTAAGTGATGTATTGAGTTGAGGGGTCGAAGCCCCTTTTATAGCTTCATCTCGGGCACCCTAGAGCCTTTGAGGCGCCTCTATTCGGTCAAAAAATCATCCAGAATCGTGAACTTCGTGATGCTGATAAGTCATGTTGTCCAGGGCGCCCTAGACCATCCAAGGAGGCGCCAGGAACCATCTAGGCGCCTGGCCTTTAGGGCACCTGGAATCATAGGGGTGCCTGTATTCATTCAAGCGCCCTGGATGCTTCTTCCATGTGCCATTTTCTCTGTGTTTGCTCTTCTGTCTTGCCTCCAACTCCAAGTACCTGCAAGACAATCAAAGACAAGACAAATATACAAATAATCTTAGTCTTAAAGATTAGTTTTGACTTTGGATTTGTCGTGAAACCCTAGGTCGAATTGACGCCTAATGTTCCCTTTCCCGGGGAATGCGCCCTCGCCTACTCCTCTCAGGAGAAGTTACTTTTGCCAACCGGCTCCTCTGGTTAGACTATTACCCGATCTTCCGGATCAAGACTTCAATGCCCAGTCCACGACCAGGACTTATTGTCCAACCCTCGGTCAGGTCTTCGTGCCCAGTCAATGACCAAGACTTATTGCCCAATTCCATGAATCAGGACTTCGTGCCCAACCCTCGTTCAGGTCTTAGGTGCCCAGCCCTCGGCCAGGACTTATTGTAAAAAAAACTAGTTGTGGTTATTATTGTCACTTGTAGAGATATTCCAATAGTATGATACATTTAAGCTTATTTAATTCAATGCAAGCCGAATATGATCATAGATCAGTCCAGAATACACGAATATTTTTTGTCAAAAGATTAATAAAAATTTTGAGATTAAATAAAGATAAATATATAAGACATGGGATTAATTATCCATTGTATTGTAAACAACATCCTATGGTGTTGTAAAAAAAATAATTGTGGGTAGTTTTGTCGCATCTGTATGATTATATGTTAAGAAAAATAATTGTGTGATGTTTATTCAACTCCAGTTGGTGTATTATTCTGTGTCAACTGATACGATATGAGAACTTCATTGATATTCATGAGAACTAAGTTTTGGCACCACAAATATCATCTTCTAGCTCAACCCTAACTAGTGATATCGAGTATTGAGAAATATAAATATCCTATGTCCATCAATGGGTTTCTACCGAAACCCACTGATAGACCTACAAAACTCCTATTGCAACAAATTCAAATATTATGAGGTGAGAGTATGCAAGGAATTGAATTTTGCTATGCATTGTGTATTTAAGGGTTTTCCAGATGTTGTTCGATAATATGATACATTTAAACTTGTTTCAAGTTTAAACAAATGTAAGCTTGTGTTGATCATATCTGAGTATTTCAATAAAAAATATTATCAGAACTTGTAGAATTATATAAAAGATTATCTTATAAATAATTAATAAATTATGATTAAATATTTAAAAAATATTTTTAAAATAAAAAAATATAAGTCCACGTTGTGCCTAAAATCCTCTGATTTCAGACCCAACGTGGGTCTGAAATCCCAGTATATCAGGTTCTCTGCTAACCAAAATCGAAAAATTCTTTTTCCAAATTATAAATAAATATGTATAATATAAAAATATAGATAAAGATTAAGCAAATATATAAAGAGATAAAGAAAAAAAATATGAAGATATAAATATAAAATATATAAACTATAAATAAATAATTAGAAGTTATAGATGTTAAATATAAGAAATAAAAATAAAAAATATTAAAATAAAATTATAAATGTGAAAAAGAAACTAAGATAGATAATAAGATATAAAGATAAGAAAATTAAGATATGAATAAAGAAATATAAAATATAAGTTTGGACACCACAGAAACCTATAATTGAAATTAAGATATAAAGAAAACATAACTATAAAGAAAGAAATATAAAATATAAATAAATACATACAATTTATATATTAACAAATATAAGAAATAAATATAATTATGTGGGATCGATGTGATCAATAGAGAGGGGTGAATATCGATTACGAATTTTCGGATATAAATCAGATTCGACACAACGGAAATAAGACAATTAACAAGTCAAAAACAAGGCTAACACTCTGTTTTTTATTTGGTTCGGAGTCTATGATGACTTCTACTCCAAGGCTCATGGTCCTTAACCATTTACATTGGGCAATACTATAATCCATAAAATGAATTACAAATATGAAGATTGAAGTACAGAAATGAAATGGAAATTTTATATCAACGACACTTGATAAAGGAAGAGAAAGTCTTTTCGTTGTAGAAGCGACGTGTCGTCGATCTTGAGCTTCGTTGGCACAGAGAACATGAGCACGGAAGCTTTATCGCAGTGTTTTCAAGTGCTTGAGTTGATGTTTGAAAGCAAGGGGGTGAAACCCCTTTTATACTGCTACGCGAGCGCCTGAGATGCTATAGGGGCGCCCTCCACATCGCAGATTCGGCCGCATCATTATTTGCTAACTCAGCCAAATTTGATCCCTTCTCGGGTTCCTAGGAGCACTGGGGCACTTGGGAGCTGACGTGGCACATCCAACCAGCAACCGCCAACTCAACTTCGCCTAAGTCCTCTTAGGCGCCCCCAATCGTAGCCAGCTGGTTTCCTTAGCCTACAATCAAGGTTAGTCCAAGAACACAATAATATATATTAAATGCATGAATGATTGATAGCTAGAGTTGTCTGGTTCTGACTTTAGATTTCAAATGAAATCCTAGGTCGAACCGACGCCTATTGTTCCCTCTTCCGGGGAACGCATCCTCACCTACTCCACTCTGGAGAAGTTACCTTTTGCCAACCGGCACCTCCGGTTTTGAGTTTTGCTCGGCCTCTAAAACTCTCGAATCTCGAGACGTCCATACCTCGACCTGTCCCTACTTTTGTTCGTAGTCCCTCGCTCGGCTAAGTCTTTTACCCGATCTTCTAGATCAAGTCTTCGTGCCTAATCCCTGACCAGGACTTCGTGCCTAATTCCTCGAACCAAGTCTTCGTGCCCAACCCTCGGCCAGGTCTTTGGTGCCCTTCCCTCGGCTAGGACTTCATGCCCAGTCCTCGACCAGGACTTCGTGCTCAACCCTACAAGTCAAGACATCGTGCCTAGGTAAACTAGAACTTTCCTGCGCACTTAGCAAATCCATTTGATCACAACACAAACATAACTTTGAATCCTTTGTCATTATCAAAACCAGGTTCGATCTGGTGCTTCCAGCACCAACAAATTCAAATAAAAATAAATTATAAATGTAAAAAATAATTAAGATACATAATAAAATATAAAGATTCGTAAAATAAATAATAAAGATGAGAGATAAAAACAAGCCAACTCCTTCCAACAGATGTTGGATTGTTCTGTGCCAACTCATACGGTATGAGAACTTCATTGATATTCATTAGAACTAAGTTTTAACACTAGAAATACCATATCCTAGCTCAACCCTAACTAGTGATAACGAGTATTGAAAAATCTAAATATACTAGGTCCATCAATGGGTTTCCATCGAAATTCAATGATGGACCTACAAAAATCCTACTACAACAAATTCAAATATTATGAGGTGATAGTATGCAAGGAATTGAATTTTGCTATGCATTGTGTATTTAAGAGCTTTTCAGTTGTTGTCCGATAATATGATACATTTAAACTTGTTTCTGTTGGTGCAAGTTGCATCAGTGATGTCCTCCTCCAAGTGTTTTAATGTTTGACAATACACGTAAGTCAGTGATACATAGAACAAGGGAGGGTGAGCAAAAGAGGAGTAACCAAAGTGGAAGAGAAGCCCTAGGTACACTAGGCACGAAGTCCTGGTCAAGGGCTGGGCATGAAGCCCTGGCAAGGAGCTGGGCACCGAAGACCTGCTCAGAAGGTGGGCACGAAGTCCTGGTCAAGTACTGGGCACGAAGCCCTGGCAAGGAGCTGGGCACCGAAGACCTGCTCGGAAGTTGGGCACGAAGACCTGGTCAGGTACATCGGGCAAAAGTCCAACCGGAGGAGCCGATTGGCAAAAGGTAAACTCTCTTGAGAGGAGTAGGTGAGGACGCGTTCCCCGTCGAGGGAACAGTAGGCATCGGTTCGACCTAGGGTTCCATTTCGGAGACCCAAAGTCAGAACCAAGACAGCTACGGCTGTAAGAAATTATCTAACACTCTTACTTTGTTGTTTTGGAACTAACCCTGGATGCAGGACTGAAGGAACGAGTTTCTGCAGCTCAGAATGCCCCAAAGGAAAGGGGCAGCAGCTGAGCAGGGCACCCTAGAGGTCCCGGGCGCCCCCAAGGGCAAAGCAAACAACCAAGCAAAGAGTTGTCTTGAAACTGCTCTAAGCAGGGTGCCCTAGAGGTCCCGGGTGCCCTGAGTCAAAGCCAAGAAATGAACTGAAGCAAAGAAGCAACCGTGAAGCCTGTTGACCGAGTCAAGCAGGGCGCCCCCAGCAGTCAGGGCGCCCCCAGTGTCCCAGGCGCCCCCGTCGGCTCCAAGCTCTATCTTTTAGGGATAAGCTCTGATCGAGTTTTGGATAGGGGTTTGCGGATCAAGAGACACGTGGAGGGCGCCCCCGACGTCCAGGGCGCCCCCAGGAGCACTATATAAGGGGCCTCGACCCCTCTGCTTCAGACACAACTGCTAAGAGCGATTCTGATCATTCTGACCGATGACAACGCACTAAAGATGAGGCTCTACGACCGGGAGGCTCCAGGAGGAAGTGCGCGGCACTTCGGAGGTCCAGATCGGTCGAGTTTCAGATTCT
This sequence comes from Boesenbergia rotunda, assembly GCA_024364735.1. Taxonomy (NCBI): domain Eukaryota; kingdom Viridiplantae; phylum Streptophyta; class Magnoliopsida; order Zingiberales; family Zingiberaceae; genus Boesenbergia; species Boesenbergia rotunda. Next base: position 182,352 of record JAGFNQ010003643.1, read on the forward strand.
TGTTTGGTTTGCTTTTATTTGTTCCGTACTTAACTTTCAATATTGTTGATTGTAACTATACACTGTAAGACGGGTTTTCTCCGCCTCCGGAAATTCCGGAAAGGAGACCTAGTGGACTCACGCCGAGTACATAGGCCTTGGACGTACTGACCCTGGGGGGTTGGGAACCAAGTAAATAAATCCCGCTGTGTCATTGTGTTCTTTCTATTTTATTTTCCGCTGCACTAACGCTCTGAGTCCAGTATGAACTAAAGTCTTATGAAGTTTTCACGATAAGATTTCAACGGTCGATATTCACCTCCCCTCTATCGATGGCACCGGTCCTACAAGTGGTATCAGAGCTAGGCCGCTCTTCACCGGACTAACCGCCGACGGAGCAACGACGCCAGGAGTTGAGGGGGAGTCCAAGGGTGAATCAGGTACAATTTTGTTAATATCCATTTTTAAGTTCCATATTATTTATTTCACGTGCAGGGAGAGAGGGCACTATAAAAATCAGTGCCCTACTCGTAAGACTCGACCTACACCACCGGCGGCAAAGGGGCCACCAGCGCCAGGAGTCCAGAAAAACAAGGATCACGTACAATGCTTCAAGTGCGAAAAATACGGACACAACAAGAACAAATGTCCGACAAAGGTACGTAAAATTTATGTTCCGAAAAGTTTCACAATTCCTGCACCGTCTCATGATAATTTAGTTAATTTTTCTGATAAATTAGATTTACTGAATAGTAAAATTAATATTTTGCATGTCAAATTAGAAAGTACAGATATGACAAAAATATCAGAAATTAATTATTTAATTCTGAACATTAATTCAGTAATCTCTAGAATAAATTATCATAACTTTAATTCTGATAAATTTAAACTTAATTCTGTTAATTTTTCAGATAAATTTAATCCTAAGGATAATCCGAATTCAAATTTGAAAATCCTAAGGATAAATCTGAATTCAAATTTGAAAATCCTAACGATAATTCTAAATTTCAAAATTCTTTAGATAATTATAAATTCAAACTTGAAAATCCGTTGTATAACTCTGAATTCGAATGTGAAAATTCTAAAGATAACTCTGAAGTTAGTGAAGTTAATTCTGAAGATAATCCTGAAATTATTTTTGAGGATAAAAATGATTTTATTAAAAATCTTGAGGATAATGAAGATGAAATTCTCCTAGATAATTAACCTAATTATAGATAATCTTGAAAATTATTACAAAACTATAACTAGTGGCCCAAATTACTCCTCCTACTTTGAGGATACTAAAAGATGTAATTTTGAGGATGAGGAAGATATGGAATTATCTAAGATAAAGGTCATAGTAAATAAAGAGTACAAAGTTTCAAATAAATCCGAATTATTAGAAAAACTTGAAAAGATAGATAAAGATGAAGAAAATTTTTTTAAAATAATGAAAATGATGAACTTAAACCCACAACTATTAATTAATCATTTCAACCTTAATTATTTAAATCTTAATTAAATCAATTAAATCAATTAAATCTTAATTAACTCAATTAAATCTTAATTAAATCAATTAAGTCAATTAAATTTAATTAAATCTTAATTAACTCAATTAAATTCAATTAAATCCTAATTAACTCAATTAAATTCAATTAAATCATAATTAACTCAATTAAATTCAATTAAATCTTAATTAAATAAATTAAATCTTAATTAACTCAATTAAATTCAATTAAATCTTAATTAACTCAATTAAATTCAATTAAATCTTAATTAACTCAATTAAATTCAATTAAATCTTAATTAATTCAAATTAATCTTAATTAATTCGAACTTAAATTAATTCAATTAAATCTTAATTAATTCGAACTTAAATTAATTCAAATTAATCTTAATTAATTTGAACTTAAAATTAATTCTTAATCCAATCAAATATTAAATAACTTAAACTCGAACTAAACTAAAATCTTACCCAAACCGCAACAATTAATTTAATAAAATTAAATATGTCAAAGTGGGTTGACATATTCACGGGTTCACACGACATGTATCAAATCGAGAATTTGATACATCTCTAGAAACGTAATTAAAGTGCTTTGGACTTGTTTGGCTCATGCATAATCATTTGCTAATTCTTTTAAATATATGTCATGTCATTCATATTTAAATTTTATGCATAACTTAGAACGGCTATAGGAAAAAGAATAATTGAAACTTGACCAACCTAGTATTGGGTGGAGGTGAGATGATAGTACGTTAGGGAAGCCATCTTGGCGGAACTAGCCGAAGCTACCAATCCAAGACCCAAACTAGTTAGACCAAAATCTTTCAAGGAGTAACTTGAAAATGGATTTTCAATAAAAGGCTTTGTCAAGGAAAGGGTTGATGATCCAATAAGGCTACGACCAAAGAAGGCCTAGTGCCTCGCCATGACCTGGAAGCTGATTATTGAAAACCAAATTCACTTTACTATTGTCATATTTGAATCTAACACAAGCTTCAATTAAATCTTAGATTTAATAATAAATTAAGAAGAATGATTCAAGCATCTCACAATACACTTATAAGGCAACCATGCTTGCTGTATGAGACATCTAGAATGGGTGAGACGTTAAGGACTAATAAATTGAAAAATATTTTTCAAAACTGTTTTTCAAAATTGCTACAATATTTTCCTAAAAATATATTTTCAAAATAGTGCTTCAACATAATAATGTTTTTATGGAATTCATGCTTGTCTGATTGAATATACATATTACATATTTTCAAAAATTATATCTTTTTAAAAATTATTTGACTCACGCAATTAGACACAAACCTCTTAGGGCAACACTAAAGTTCCTTAAGGCACTTAGATAGAGTCAAACGGTATCGGGTACAGGGGGAGTGCTTGTTATTTTTTTCGAAATGGTTTTCAAAAACTGCATTTTAAACATTATTATGATTTGAAAATACTTTTCGAAAACTGTGCTTTAAATCATTATCACTTGTGTTTTCGAAAAAGGTTTATGTTGTAAAAATTATATGTTCACAAATTTACCTGTTTCTTTGACTTTGTTAAACACTAAAGACACAGAGGAAATGTCCACTTCATGATCTTCAAGGACTTCTAGGATGTGTCAAATTTAGGAGGAGTCTGAGTCAAAAGAAGAATTTCAGAAAAAAAATTTTTGGTAATCATTTATTTACTTTTTTTAATTATTAAATAGTTCTTTTTAATCTGAACCAAATCCTAAAGACTCAGAGGAAGAGTACTTGTGGTCAACAAGCTTCCTAGGACTGGGTCAAGTTTAGGGGGAGGTCAAATTAAAAGAATTATTTATTTCCATGAACTATATCTTCAAAATCTTGCTGAAAATATAAGTCTTTCAAAATACTATTATTCGATTTTTCAGATTTTTTGTGGCTTATGAAATTGTTTTTGAAATAATATTTACTTGGATTGGAAAATTTCCAGGACACTTAGGAAAATGTCCTTGTAGTCAACAAGATTTCCTATGATTGTGTCAGACTGGAAAATAAACCAAGTCAAGTAAAATATTATGTCTTCAAAAATTCATACATTTTTCAAAATGTACGTACATATATTTTCAAAATACTATCATCTTTTTCAATTCTGTTCAGAAATAATACTTACTTGAATTTGGAGAATTTTCTAGGACACTTAGGAAACTGTCCTTGTAGTTAACAAGATTTCCTAGGATTGTGTCAGACTGGAAAAGAAACCAAGTCAAGTACTTATGCTTCTCAAAATTCATATTTTTCAAAGTACTTATGTTTTTCAAAAATTCTAATATTTTTCTAAGTACCTATACTTAGATTTTCAAACATGCATAATAATTTTTTTAAAAATACTTAGATTGTCAAAAATTGCATAATATGTTTCAAAAGTACTTCGATCTTCCAAAAAGGATCAATCTAGTTTTTTCAAAAAAATACTTGCATGTTTCAAAGATCATTTTTCAAAGTGTTTATACCTCTCAAAACTCATAGTATTCTTTCCAAAATATGGTATTTTCTCAAAAAAAAAATATTGGTTAAGTTTTCTGAGTTCAGGTACTTAGTTTTATGCTATGTTTTCAAAAACTTATACTAAGTATTTTCAAAAAGAACCAAATGTTCTCATTGTTGGCGCAAGTATTTCTGGTGATTTTTGATGTATGACAAAGGGGGAGAGGTGCACTAAAGTTAGAAAAAAAAATTTCTCCCAACGATCAAAAATGTAGTTTCAAAACTTATATCATTTTTTTTTGTTTTCTATCCCAAGGATAGTAAGTTAGCCTTTTCAACTAATCTAACTTAAGATATTGTCAAACATCAAAAAGGGGGAGATTGTTGGTGCAAGTTGCATTAGTGATGTCCTCCTCCAAATGTTTTAATGTTTGACAATACACTTAAGTCAGTGATACATAGAACAAGGGAGGGTGAGCAAAAGAGGAGTAACCAAAGTGGAAGAGAAGCCCTAGGTACACTAGGCATGAAACCCTGGTCAAGGACTGGGCACGAAGCCCTGGCAAGGAGCTGGGCACCGAAGACCTGCTCAGAAGGTGGGCACGAAGTCCTGGTCAAGGACTGGGCACGAAGCCCTGGCAAGGAGCTGGGCACCGAAGACCTGCTCGGAAGTTGGGCACAAAGACCTGGTCAGGTGCATCGGGCAAAAGTCCAACCGGAGGAGCCGGTTGGCAAAAGGTAAGCTCTCCTGAGAGGAGTAGGTGAGGACGCGTTCCCCGTCGAGGGAACAGTAGGCGTCGGTTCGACCTAGGGTTCCATTTTGGAGACTCAAAGTCAGAACCAAGACAGCTACGGTTGTAAGAAATTATCTAACACTCTTACTTTGTTGTTTTGGAACTAACCCTGGATGCAGGACTGAAGGAACGAGTTTCTGCAGCTCAGAACCCCCTAAAGGAAAGGGGCAGCAGCTGAACAGGGCGCCCTAGAGGTCCCGGGTGCCCCCAAGGGCAAAGCAAACAACCAAGCAAAGAGTTGTCTCGAAACTGCTCTAAGCAGGGCGCCCTAGAGGTCCCGGGCGCCCTGAGTCAAAGCCAAGAAATGAACTGAAGCAAAGAAGCAACCGTGAAGCCTATTGACCGAGTCAAGCAGGGCGCCCCCAGCAGCCAGGGCGCCCCCGTCGGCTCCGAGCTCTATCTTTTAGGGATAAGATCTAACCGAGTTTCGGATAGGGGTTTGCGGATCAAGAGACACGTGGAGGGCGCCCCCGACGTCCAGGGCGCCCCCAGGAGCACTATATAAGGGGCCTCGACCCCTCTGCTTCAGACACAACTGCTAAGAGTGATTCTGATTATTCTGACCGACGACAACGCACTAAAGATGAGGCTCTACGACCGGGAGGCTCCAGGAGGAAGTGCGTGGCACTTCGGAGGTCCAGATCGGCCGAGTTTCAGATTCTTGTTCGGTTTGCTTTTATTTATTTCGTACTTAACTTTCAATATTGTTGCTTGTAACTATACACTGTAAGACGGGTTTTCTCCGCCTCCGAAAATTCCGGAAAGGAGACCAATAGTGGACTCACGCCGAGTACATAAGCCTTGGACGTACTGACCCTGGGGGGTTAGGAACCAAGTAAATAAATCCCGTTGTGTCCTTGTGTTCATTCTATTTTATTTTCCGCTGCACTAACGCTCTGAGTCCAGTACGAACTAAAGTCTTACGAAGTTTTCACGACAAGATTTTAACGGTCGATATTCACCCTCCCCCTCTATCGACGGCACCGGTCCTACAGTTTCAAGTTTAAACAAATATAAGCCTGCGTTGATCATATCTGAGTATTTCAATAAAAAATATTATCAGAACTTGTAGAATTATATAAAAGATTATCTTATAAATATTTAATAAATTATGATTAAATATTTTAAAAAATATTTTTAAAATAAAAAAATATGAGTCCACATTGGGCCTGAAATCCTTTGATTTCAAGCCCTCTACTAACCAAAATCGGGCAATTCTTTTTCTAAATTATAAATAGATATGTATAATATAAAAATATAAATAAATATTAAGCAAATATATAAAGAGATAAAGGAAAAACATAATGATATAAATATAAAATATATAAACTATGAATAAATAATTAGAGGTTATAAATGTTAAATATAAGAAATAAAAATAAAAGATATTAAAATAAAATTATAAATGTGAAAAAAACTAAGATAGATAATAAGATATAAAGATAAGAAAATTAAGATATAAAGAATGAGCTTGTAGAATTATATAAAAAATTATCCTATAAATAATTAATAAATCATGATTAAATATTATAAAAAAATATTTTTAAAATGGAAAAAATATAAATCCACGTTGGGCCTGAAATCTTCTGAATTCAGGCCCAACGTGGGTCTGAAATCATTTTATTTCAGGCCCTCTGCTAACCAAAATAGGATAATTCTTTTTCCAAATTATAAATAAATATGTATAATATAAAAATATAGATAAAGATTAAGTAAATATATAAAGAGATAAAGGAAAACATAAAGATATAAATATAAAATATATGAACTATAAATAAATAATTAGAGGTTATAAATGTTAAATATAAGAAATAAAAATAAAAGATATTAAAATAAAATTATAAATGTGAAAAAAATTAAGATAGATAATAAGATATAAAGATAAGAAAATTAAGATATAAAGAAATAACTTGTAGAATTATATAAAAAATTATCTTATAAATAATTAATAAATCATAATTAAATATTATAAAAAAATATTTTTAAAATGAAAAAAATATGAGTCTACGTTAGGCCTAAAATCATTTTATTTCCATATTATAGATATAAGAATTAAGATATAAATAAAAATATAATAGAAATATAGATTTAAAATATAAAAAATAAAAATAGTAGATATTAAAATAAAATCTAGATGTTAAATAAACTAAGATAGATAATTGTTGGATCGAGAGATGCGATAGGGGGGTGAATGTCGCAAATCGTTCGGATTTAAAAAGAGCGGGTGCGCAGCGGAAATAAAAGAGAAACAGAACAATGCAAACACAGTCGGTTTACTTGGTTCGGAGCCTGGGTCGACTCCTACTCCAAGGCCCACGGTCGTTGACCGTTTTCTGCGGGCAATTCTATAAGTTCGTAAAAGTTTACAAGAAGGATTATAACAAGAACAGTTTAGTAAACTTTAAATATAGCTCTTCGTTACCAACGTCCTGTGTAGATCGAAGTTTCGGAGCAGCGGGACGTCGTCAGCTCGAGTTGGAAGATTTCTGGAGCGTGTCACGGAAGCAGAAGAGCGTAGAAGTGTCGCAGTAATTGATGCTTTGAAGAAGGAGGTCGAGGGTCCTTTATATAGGGCCTGGGGGCGCCCTGGTCGACGGGGGCGCCCCCCCACGTGGCAGCAGCTCCGGTTGTTGCTCGGTCACCGTCTGATCCCCTTATCCTCGGGATCCGGTTTGACCGGGGCGCCCGGATGACTCGGGGCGCCCGGATTGACCGGTCAAAGCCTCATCTCCTCGGCTTCGCAGGGATGCGCTTTGGCAGCTGGCAGTGGGGGCGCCCGCGACACTCGGGGCGCCCGCGACAAGCGGGGCGAAGCGCGTTGAGGTTCTTACAGACTTTGGGTTGACCTTGGGGGCGCCCGGATCGTCCGGGGCGCCCTGCTCAGCTTCAGCCTCACTCCTTTGAGGCTCTCTGAGCTGCAGATACTCAGTCCTTCGATCCTGCATCCAGGGTTAGTCCAAATAACAATTATATTATTATTTTATACAGCCTTAGCTGTCTTGGTTCTGACTTTGGTCTCCAAAATGGAGCCCTAGGTCGAACCGACGCCTAATGTTCCCTCAAGGGGAACGCGTCCTCACCTACTCCTCTCGGGAGAATTTACCTGGTGCCAACCGGATCCTCCAGTTGGACTTTTGCCAGGCAGTCCTTCGCCAGGTCTTGAGTTGCCAAGCTGCCCTTCGCTTGGTGCCTAGCTGCCCTTCGCTAGGTCTTTTCTTCTGGCAGCCCTTTGGCAGTGCCTAGCATTCCTTTGCTAGGGTTTGTCCATTCTGGCAGTCCTTCGCCAGAGCCTAGCAGTCCTTTGCTAGGGCTTTTCCTGTCTGGCAGTCCTTCGCCAGTGCCTAGCATTCCTTCGCTAGGGCTTTTCCTGTACACTCAAGAAACTTGTTAGACAACAACTAACCCTTAACTTTTGAACCCTTTTGCCAATATCAAAACACAGGTTTGACTTGGGTGCATTCTGCACCAACAATAATAAGATATAAAAATATGAAAATTAAGATAATGAAAAAGCAAAATATAGTATAAATTAGAAATACTTATTAAATAAAAATAAAAATAATAGATATAAGAAATAAGATATAACTAAGCATAAAATAAAAATATAGATTTACAATATAACAAATTTTTTTAATAGATGTTAAAATAAAATATAAATGTGAAAAATAACCAAGATAGATATTAATAAGATATAAAGATATTTATGAAATATATAAAAAAGAGATAAAGATATTTAACTTTATAAAAAATGAAAAAGTTAAATATAATTAGAGAAAATAAAGATAATTTAAAATGACAAAAGTTAAATAATCAGGCCTGTGTAGGGCCTGAAATTTGAGGAGATCAAGCTCACCATTGAGCCAGGTGTATAGCATCCTTCGGAGCCTTATGGTTACTAATCGTCTTCTTCCTCCTGTTTTCTTCGCAATTGAAGGTACGGTGTTTTCCTCCATTGGAGCCGTGTGGTTAGCGTCTTCATCATCAGACCAGTGGGATTGTATGTACCTTTGTATTTAGTTTTCCATTTCACTCATGGTTTTTCACCTAGGGTTGGTGATAATCTTTAGTGACTGACCGAATCTGAGCAGACCCTTTATCTACGGAATCTAAGTGTTTATTTTTTTTTTGTGATTGCTGTTTTATGGTTGCTAAGTTTAGGATGGCTCCAAAACATCGTCGTCAAAGCAAGGCGCTCCAAAAAAAATCGTCGTCACAACAAGGTGCTGCTCGAAGTAAAAAAGGACAGTTTAGTCTAAAAACAATAAAATCCTCTGCGATTATACAAGTTATATCAACAGAGGAAGAAGAAAAAGAATGAACTGGAAAAGTAGCTTTTTGTCATTTCAAAAATTTTATTGATTATGTTCAACCGACGGCAGCATAAGAACAGTTGATTCGAGATACACTCTTTTCTTGGGTCCTTGACCTCTCAAATAGTTCATTTGTAAGACCCCAGGTCTAGAATATGTTCGATAATTCAAATCAAGAAGAACATAGGCTTATCTTCCATAGGAAAAAACTCAAATTCACAAAGGTAGATATTTCACTGATTCTAGGGCTACTTTTTTTTTTTTTGAAGAAAGGGAGGATTTTATTTCAAGAAGAAAAAAAAACCCATTTTTAGAAGGGGGGGCCAAGCCTAACCCTCTAAAATGGGATTACAATGAAGGAACATTTCAGACATTAAGAAATAGATTTACACCAAATCAAGCTAATTTCTCTTTAGAAATTCCGTGGCTTCCAGGGGTAAAAATTAAACCAAAGTTTGGTATTGTGTAAGGGCAACCCATATGTCTGCTTTAGCTACCAGTCACCAAATTTTTGGGAAGAAGCCAATTGTTGAGAAGCAACGCCATCTCTTATCAAGGACAGATACCGTAGCAGAAGAACATCATTTAGATTCACCAATATCTCCCTGAGAATCTTATAAAACAGTAGCTCCTACTACATTTAATGAGATACAAAATGGCTGATCGTAGGTAGCATGCATCTAAAGTATTGTGAAAACACCAGAAAAATCTACCTATTGAAATTCAGTATCCAATTCCAAAAGCAGCTCTCAGATTTCCAGAGTTTACTCCTCAGGAACTATTGCAGAAACCCAAACAGAACAGGTGCGGTATCCAGCAAAATTGCTTTCTAGGGCAGCAGATACTTTATCATCAGAAATATGAGATCAGCAAACTAAAACATATTCAGCAATCAAATAAAGTGCTTCAGTCAGATTTCCGCATTTTATCAACATCCTTCAGAATTACAACATCAAGATTCCACTTATGATCAATATATGAAAACCAGAAGGCCTTGCGTGCCAATCCTTAATATGGAATTGCAGGATTTTGAGAACTGAACAGGATTTGTTAAAGGAATTTATATAGAAATGAATATAACCCCCAAAACTAGCTTAGAAACAACATCCACAGCTTCAGAAATTAACCGAGAGCCCTCACGGTCTCATCAAAACTTCAGAGTTTTGAGCCAAGAAAGCAGACATATATATAGAAAAAGCTACATTATGCCAAGGTCTAATATCTTCAAGGATATCTATATCAGAAAATAATTTCAGTGAGGCAAAACCCAGCCATAGCTTTAGAGTAGCATCTTCGAAATATCAAAATACTGCTATAATATCAGAGAGTAAGCCCGGGTTTGATAACAAAATATTTTTTGCTCCTGTTATGACAATATTGAAAATTCATAATATACTTAGCAGCAAACAGGCTGAATTGGAACATCCCAATTCAAAGAAACCAATAACCAGAAATAACATCATTGAGGATGCAGTGATGAATCATAAATCAAGATTCGGAAATAAAACCCAAGCATATCCACATAGGAAATCCATATAGAGTATTCAACAAAGGTAAAAATTCGGGCAAAATCTATACTGATTTCCGAACCACTCTAATATAAGGAATACCCAACCTGTCAAGCTTACATATACCATACAATTCTTTTCCCATGTCCTTCTTCAATAATACCCTTTCTCCTTGTACGTTGAAAGCTTGATTAGCCAAAAAGTCGCTGCAGCATTAGCTTCCCTGTAAACATGAGAACAAAATACATGATGTGTCTTCACAATCAATCTAATTTTTGAAATTATCTTCCTATACTCCCAGCATATAGATGAAGACTCTAAAATCCTCAGAGATACCAAGGAATCCGATTCTAACCAAACCGGAAGAAAATTATAAGCTACACAGAGTTCCAGACCTTCTAAAATAGCAACAAGCTCTGCTTTAACATTTGATGATGAGCCCAAGGTACCATGTTTTGCCATAAGGAAGTCACCTGCATAATTTCGAATTATGACCCCATAAGAAGATAGACCAGGATTCCCTCGCGAACAACCATCAGTGTTTAATTTGTAACCTCCTTCATTAGGCCTCTTCCATTGCACCTTAAATATAGTGGTTTTGGTTATACTTTTGATTGATAGCCCCCAACTTCTAACCACTGATGTATATCCTTTCCAGTGTTTGCCTTTGAAATTTCCTGCATTCTCCCCAAGCAAGCAGTATTGTATTATGTTGCTCTTAATTCTATCCACTTTTTGTTTGAAGCCGTTGTGTTTAGCTTTATTCCTAGCCAGCCATAAAAACCATAAAATAAGGAAAGGCATAACTTCTCTAATATGACCTCCCTGCCTCCAATCCCTTCCTATCTTCCAATCTTCTAAAGTTGTTGATCTGCGAACATTAAAGGCATTTGCAAAATATTTCCAAACATCTTTAGCAATGGGACCATCAAAAAATAAGTGTTTCCAAGATTCCATATTGTCACAACAGTGGCATTTAGATGCCAGAGCAATGCCTCTATTTTGTAGTATTTCATCAACAGGCAGCTTCCTTTTTATAAAACGCCAAGCAAAAAACGAGATGCTAGGCCTTAACAAGTCATTCCAGATAGCATAGTTAATATCAGAAACTGATTGAACTTGTCTAACCTTATCCCAGGCTGATTTCAGCAGAAAAACTCCATTTAAAGCAGGTTTCCAGATTATTTGGTCTGGGACAGTTTGTTGCAAATGGAATTCTGCAATTTCATCTTTCAATTCCTCCGGAAGGGCTGCTATAATTCTGTTTTCTCTCCAGTTTAAATCCCCAAGAATATCAACAATTTGCAAATCTTTATTTTCAATAGCCATACATTGATTAAAAATAGGGCCTCCATCTAACCAAGTATCGAACCAAAAATTCATTTTACCATTACCCAATAACCAACCAATATTGTATTCTGCTAAGTATCTAACTTTGATCAATCTTCGCCAAATGATTGATGACATGCTTTTTAGGCTCACCATAACCGGATGGACTGATCTACAATACTGCTTGAAAAGAAATTCAGCCCAAAGTGTATTTTGTTCTCTAAAATGAAACCAAAGTTTGATAGCCATTGCCAGACTGAAATATGTAAGTTTCCTAATTCCCAAACCACCTTCCAATTTTTGTTTATTGATATCTTCCCAAGACACCCAATGTATTTTCCTGCTGTTATCTGTCGAGCCCCAAAGGAACTTTGCAAAAATCATTTCTAACTTATGAAGAGCAGATAATGGAGGGAGGAGGACTTGCAGTAAAAAAAGAGGCATTGATATAAGCACGCTCTGAATTAAACAGAGACGTCCACCATATGACAAATTTGATAAGTTCCAACCCAAAAGTCTTTTCCTAATTTTCTCCAACATAGGTTGGAAATAAGCAGATTTTCTGTGCCCAGTGAATAAAGGGATGCCTAGATATTTCAGAGGCCAAACACCTTCCAGAAAACCAGTGGCCATTAAAATTGATTTTTTACGAGACTCTGAAATTCTCCTTGACAAATAGATCAAACTCTTCTTAGCATTAACAGCTTGTCCTGAATTTTTCTCATAGTCATCTAGAAAAGTTTTGACTTTTTTAACACTGTTGATTGATCCATTCAGAAATACCATAACATCATCAGCATATGCAAGATGAGAGATTTTTAAAGGACATCCTGAAGCAAAACCCAAAGATGGATTATTAATAAAGAGATTCTCTAATCCCCTGGATAGAAATTCTGAAGCAATAATAAATAAAAAAGGAGAAATAGGGTCTCCCTGTCTTAAACCTCTTTTTGACTGAAAAAAACCCGCTAGTTGCCCGTTTATACGGATAGAAAACCATACTGTAGTGATACATCTTCTAATGCAAGCAATGAATTTTTCTGAAAATCCAAAGGAAGCCAAGATGCTGAAAAGAAAATTCCATTGAACCCTGTCAAAAGCTTTGGCCATATCAAGTTTCATGATCATATTTCCACCCCTAACATGATAATTCAGCTTATGTGTCATTTCCTGCGCTAATAATATATTATCCGAGATTAATCTCCCTTCAACAAAACCACTCTGAAAAGGAGAAATGATCTTGTTCATCAATTTTTTCAACCTATTTGCCAATATTTTTGAAATAATTTTGTAGGAAACATTACATAAACTTATAGGCCGAAACTCTTGCCATGATTGAGCAATCTCAGATTTTGGAATTAGTACAATAGTTGTAGCAGCCATGCCTTTAGGAATCAATCCCCCTGTGAAGAAATCTACAACAGCTTGATGAACATCTTTGTGAATTAAGTCCCAACAAGAAGTATAGAATGCCACTGAAAAGCCATCCGGGCCAGCCACGCTATTCTGGTCCATTTCCCACACTGCCTGTTTTGTTTCCTCTAAAGAAGGCAGACCAGTGAGTATTTCATTTTCCTCGAAAGAAATCAAATCTGGGATACAGCTAAAGTCCAAAGCCGAGACTTTATAGGGATCGCCTGATAACAATTCTTCATAATATTTAACTGCTGAGTCTCTTATTAACTCTGATTTTTCCAAACAAACACCATCATCCCATATCCTGAGTATTCTATTAGTCTGTCTTCTTTTCTGTACCATGTTATGGAAAAATCTTGTGTTCCTATCCCCCTCAGACATCCAACTTATTGCTGCCTTTTGTTTCCAGAAATCCTCTTCCATCTAAAGAGTTTTAAAAAGAAGAGCTTGAGCTTTGTTCTTAGATATTCTGTTCTCTTCCGAGGGAAACCTCAAGTCTTTTTTAAAACTCCAAGAAAGAAGAGAGAATCAGTCTCACCAAGTGCTCAATTGGAAGAGAATAAGAGTTTAAAAGCTGAATTGGAGAAATTGAAGGCTCAACTTGCTAGTATTATGTCAGTCATCAATGATCAAACTTTTGAGACTATAGTATCCAACAAGTGCTCAGACATGAAAGATCTAAAACTGCCTGATGATGTGGAAGAAGTTTATGAGTGCGATACATCAAATATGAAGGTTCTATATTTTTTGATTTCAAGTCAAATTACTTTTTTTTTCACATTCGTATTTATATATAATACTTATTGTTCTTAAAAGGGGAAAAATGTCATTGGCCGTAAAGCAACGTGAAAATGTGGTAGCATATGATACAATAATATCAGAAGGAGGTCCAAATATCATGATTCACCATGTTCCACTTGGGGAACATAATTTCAAAGTATCTATTGATGTTGTCTTAGATGAAGAAGAAGAGCTCCCAATCCCAATTAAGTCTGGACCAAGAATCATCAATGATGTAGTTAGAGTTATTGTTGGTTGGCCTAAAGAGTTGGTAATTTTTCCAACGACAAAGCTACTTTAAGTTTTCACTTGATTTTGTGTTTGCAAATATTATATATGTTGCTTGGACAATGGTTTAGTTTAGAATACTTATATGAATATTTTAAATTGTAGAAGAAGGGGAAACCTCAACCATTTGCTCTGTCGGATGTTCTTGGTCAGTGCGACAAGTTCAAGGATATTGAAAAAACATTACCAATGGCATGCAAGTATATTTATTCTCATGTTGTTAGATTGATGAATGAATCGGAGAGCATATACATTAAGTTTGAGAATGCTATGTTTGGACGTCCTAAAAGCATACTGTTGGGACCGGGTGGATGTTGACATGGATGCGGGTTCGTAATTTTAAAATTAATTACGTGCAGCGGAAGGTTTAACATAAATAATTTCTCAAATTATTTAACCACACATCTAAGCATGCAACTTTATCTTGTGTAGACATGATCATATATTTAAAATTTTACAGAAACGTAAACTAATTTATGTATTACCTCGCGTAACTCGAAGGAAGGGACAAGATCCAACCGTAAGCGTCCCTCGGAAGCTCCGCCTCTATTCGCGTCCACGCCGAGTATCTTCGGGATGACTTCGCAAAGCCACGAGTTTCGTGTTCTCGAGAACTACTAGATTCTCCGAGAATGTGACAAGAAAACCAAGAGAGAAGTAATCACATCGGAAAAACTCACTACCAAGGTTGGCCGGAATCACAATTCCGGCGAGAAGGAGGAAGATGACTTGCGCCCAATCCCAAGGTGTTAATGGCCAGAGAGGAAGATCGTCCCAACGGAAGAACTTTCGCCTTGGTGCTTCTCCTTGTGCTCACGGCAAGAAGAAGGGAGAAGAGCCTTGTGGCCGGCCATGAGAAAGAAGGGAGGAGAGAGAGTGTGCCCAGGCAAGAATACTTCGATTGATTTCCAAGCCTTGCCTTGGGTCCTTTATATAGTGGCCTCTCAACCGCCAAGTCTCTTTTTTCTTATGGAATAAATTTTCTATGACTTATTCCATCATGCCAAGTTTTATCATATTTTAATTCATGATAAAAACCGACCTAGTCTCTTTTATTTTCTTATGGAATAAATTTTATTATCATGGTAAATCAATCCATGATTGATTTTATAAAATAAAATAAACCAATCCATGGTTCATTTTAATTTCCATGAAAAATAAACCAAACCTTGGTTTATTATATAAAAATTTATATCATCCATAATTTTATAAAACAAATCACACTTGGTTTATTTTATAAATTGAACCAAAAACTTGGTTCTCTCCCTTTGTTGTGGCCGGCCAAGCAAAGAGGATGGAGACCCTCTTTGGCCGGCCCATCCAAGCCACGCCCCAATGAATTAATCTTATTTAATTCATCTATTAAGTCTTCAAAAGACTTGGCCATTTTACGCTTCCGATGCGTCTCTGAAAAATTCAGATTCGACTTATCGTTTGGCTTAACCAAACCTAATCTCTCTTGATTGAAAAATCCAATTTTCAACTCGTTTTAAATCCCTCGGATTACTCGTAGTGCGTGTGACTAAATAGGCTTTCGATTTATGTTGACTGTCTATAATTAATCAATTATAGAACGATCATGAGTGGCACCTAGTAGTACATCATGATCCCCAATTAATCGAAAGATCAACGGTTGACCTCAAAAACAATTCTGAAACCCTTCAGCAGCTATAATGAATCGTGCCCCATTCCCTTCACTATCATATACCCACTTGGTTCAGGACATGATCTATGTGTGTCAGTCCCCACTAGGCTGACTACGTCACACCTAGCCCAAGTAACGTTTTCTCATCCTACGGATTCTAATTACTCTTATGTATTTAAGAGATTCATACTCTGAACATGTCATGCTCTGGCCAGAGGCTTCGAGTAACAATCCGACGATAGGCCTTGGGTATACATCTCATCGCAAGGAGTGGTGAATCCTTTGTAGGCTGTTCAAACATCTTCGGGCACTTCGGCTTATACCCAATCATCCTGGGTCCACACCTCCTTGGAGATGCTTGCTTAAGATGTCAAAGTATAAGTCTCCATGACCAAGATGACTTGAACACCGCAAGTCAAAGGAACATCGCACTTAAGCTGCAGTAAGAACTTCATTGACATATCTATATATAGACTACCATACGAAGTTTTACAGCCAGTCACTCCAATGAACTAGTTCCCTTAACTAACATTCATGTTTATCTCCGGACATCCTATTGTCACCAGCCAGTGAGAATCAGCTGATTAGAGAATAACCCATGCTAGTCTCAACAGAATTGATAGTGTCCGTATACACATGTAGAGATAATCACTAGTTGTGAATTCATCACAAATTCTCTCATGCTGTGAATTGTATTACGAACATTCAGTAAATGAGTTTAAGATCTCAATCAAATACATAAATATGTATACTCAAATAGTGAATATTCATTTATTAAAATAAATGATTACAATCATAAGTTGATTGCCTTTGGACATTTTCTCATATCACTAACAATCTCCCACTTGGCCTAATGCCAATCGCTACGGTATCCAATACCACAAGCTCTAACATGACCCTCAAACTTGCTTTGAGGCAAGGCCTTAGTTAAAGGATCCGCTAAATTCCTTTCAGTGAGAATTTTCTCAATTTGTATATCATTCCTACTTATAATCTCTCTGATCAGATGATAGCGGCGAAGCATATGTTTGGATCGCTGATGAGACCTTGTTCCTTCGCTTGTCCAATAGCTCCATTGTTGTCGCAATAAACCGGTATTGCTTCATCAATGGTTGGAACCACACCAAGTTCTAAGACAAACTTCTTGATCCAAATTGCTTCCTTTGCTGCTTCCGAAGCTGTAATATATTCCGCTTTCGTGGTAGAATCCGCTACGGTGTCTTGCTTGGAACTCTTCCAACTTATTGCGCCTCCATTCAAAATAAATACATATCCGGACTGAGATTTGGAGTCATCCTTATCTGTCTGGAAACTGGCATCTGTATACCCACGTATTATCATATCACCTTCTCTATATATTAGGAACACATCCTTAGTTCTTCTCAAGTACTTGAGGATTGTCTTGACAGCCACCCAATGATCCATTCCTGGATCAGACTGGTATCTGCTTGTGATGCTCAGAGCATATGATACATCGGGCCTAGTACATAACATAGCATACATGATAGGTCCTATCGCGGATGCATAAGGAATCTTATTCATGCAAATCCTCTCGTCTTCTGTGCGCGGACATATAGACTTCAAAAGGTTGATCCCATGCCTGATGGAAAGGTAACCTTTCTTCGATTCCGACATGCTAAACCTTTCTAGCACTCGGTCTATATATGTAGACTGTGAAAAACCAAGCAACCGTTTTGATCTATCTCTATAGATTCTGATCCCAAGGATATAGATTTCTTCTCCCAGGTCTTTCATGGAGAAAGTTTTGGACAACCAAATTTTAACTGATTGTAAGACTGATATATCGTTTCCTATAAGTAATATGTCATCGACATATAACACTAGGAATACGACTGCACTCCCACTAACCTTCTTGTACACACAAGGTTCGTCAGGATTTTGTGAGAAATCAAACTCTTTGATTGTCTCATCAAAATGGATGTTCCAGCTCCTGGATACTTGCTTTAGTGCATATATGGATCGTCGAAGCTTACATACTTTGGTTTTATCAACCGATGTGAAACCTTCAGGTTGTATCATGTATACATCCTCAAGCAGGTTTCCATTAAGGAACGTTGTTTTCACATCCATTTGTCATATCTCATAATCATAATGAGTTGCTATGGCCAGGAGCATCCGAATGGATTTAAGCATAGCTACGGCGAATAGGTTTCGTCATAATCAATTCCTTGTTTTTGACGATATCCTTTTGCCACTAATCTAGCCTTAAAGGTAACAACATTACCTTCCATGTCGGTTTTCTTCTTGAAAACCCACTTGCACCCTATGGGCTTAATCCCTTCAGGTGGGTTAACCAAGTCCCATACCTGATTTTTGTACATGGAATCCATTTCCGACTTCATGGCTTCAAGTCATTTATTCCTTTCTAAATTTTCCAGAACATCTTCATAACTGATAGGTTCATCATCGTTAATGAGTAACACGTCGTTCGATTCACTTATGAGAAATCCGTATCTCTTTGGATTATTGCGTGACCTATCAGACCTACGAAGAAGTGGTGTTGTTTTAGGTTCAACTGATAGCTCATCATTATGAGTTATTGGTTGTGGGTCTAGACTAGGTGTCTCTGTAATGTCTATTGGAGTTTCTTGAACTTCTTCAAGTTCAATGCTACTCCCACTGTTTTCTTGTAAAAGAAATTCTTTTTTTAGAAATACAGCATGCCTTGAAACAAACACCTTTTGTTCCAAGGGATGATAGAATTGGTAACCCTTCGTTTCCATAGGGTATCCAATAAATAGACATTTATCAGACTTACCATCCAATTTGTCTGATACAGTCCGCTTTACATAAGCAGGACAACCCCATATCATTAGGTGAGATAAATGAGGTTTCTTACTATTCCACGTCTCATATGGAGTAGTAGAGATTACCTTGGTCGGGACTCTGTTTAGCAAGTAAACAGCTGTCTTAAGCGCATAGCCCCAAAAGGATTTTGGAAGAGTTGCATGATTCATCATAGATCTAACCATGTCCATCAAGGTTTGGTTACGCCTCTCAGATACACCATTATGCTGTGGTGTATATGGCGGAGTCCATTGAGACAATATCCCATTGTCCCTAAGATAATCTTGAAATTCTTGACTTAAGTATTCACCACCCCGATCGGATCGAAGTATCTTAATACTTTTGCCAAGCTGTTTCTCTACTTCACTTCTGAACTCTTTGAATTTCTCAAAAGCTTCAGATTTGTGTTTCATTAAGAACACATACCCGAATTGTGAGTGATCATCGATAAAGGTAATGAAGTAGCTATAGCCTCCTTGTGCAAGAGTTGACATTGGTCCACATACATCAGTATGTATTAGACCAAGCAATTCTCCCACTGGTTTAACTTTTTCGGAAAAGGGTAATTTGGTCATCTTCTTTAAGCATGATTCGTATGTATCAAATGAACCATGTTCAAATAATTCCAGAATTCTACATCAGTGTAATTTGGTCATGCGTTTCTTGCTTATATGGCCAAGACGACAATGCCACGTATAGGAGTCTATTTGATTATCTATTCGAGCACGTTTGTTGCTAACTTCGATATTGAAAATGTCACCGGATAAATCTAACGTGTAGATACCATTGCATAAAGTTCCGGTCCCATAAAGAACACCATTTAAAGTTATGTAACAGCAATTGTTACTAAAAGTTAAATGATAACCCTTTTCATTCAAGCATGAAATAGATACAATGTTCTTTATTAACGAAGGAACAAAATAACAATTATCTAATTCTAAGACAAGTCCAGTAGGGAGCTTTAGCAAATATGTTCCAATGGCAACAGTAGCAATCTTTGCTCTATTTCCAACTCTCAAATTCGCTTCTCCCTTGACGAGTCTGCTTCTATTCCTTAGCCCGTGTATGTCATTACATATATGTGAGCTACACCCAGTATCAAGTACCCAGGTGTACGAGGAAATAGAGTGACATTCAATAATGAAGATGCCTGAAGAGGATGGGGGCATCGGATGCCTTCTTCTTCAAGGACTCAAGATAAACCTTGCAGTTTCTTAGCCAGTGGCACTCCTTGCCGCAGTGATGGCAAGTGCCGTTTGGTGCCTTTTCAATCCTTTTAGCCTTAGTTAACTTATTGGTGTCCAAAATGGAACGCAAATTCAGAGAAGACATGATCAGGTGATTATCCTAGAAATACAAATTGAGGTTATGTGATGAGAATGATAAAGAATGCATCAATATATATTAATTAAATCCTATTTATTTTTCGAATTGAATAACCCTTTTTATCAATTCGGGAGATCGTAGGAACATCTTCAAATAGGTTGATATCCAACCATAGATAAGAACAACCATGGCTAGAGTCCATCAAGATATTTTTAGCTATGAAAGTAGGTAATTATACCGATTACATATTATACATATGTAACTATCACATTATGCTATCAACTAATTGAATGTTTGCATAAATCATTGGGTTTCTAACTCATTAACAAGTATGCAACAATATATATAGCACCCAACTGCACCTCTCTTTACATCGACCTTGGCTGTGGCACAACAAATCGATGTTCCAAGCTTAAGGCTGACCCATTAATCAAGAAATAGTTTTAATATGGTTGGAGCTCATTCAACCGTTTAGTCAGGCTTGGATGTGTCCAACAACCAAAACTAAGGATTGACCTCTGACTCCAACTATATTAATCATAAACTAATTGCATGGTTTGAACATGTTGAGGTTCAAGCCGGGCATGGATGTGTCCATCAACCCAAACGAGAAACAAAACTCCGGTTCTAACCATATTAATAGAAGGTGTTGGCCTTAATATTTTGTAAGAGGTTTTGGGTCTCATCTTTTCTTTTAAGCACATTCATGACATATAATTATGTCATGTACTAATGATTTCCTTAATAAAGTATGTATGTGACTTAATTTATCAAGTCTCATTAATTGAATTAGGAACCGGATTTTCTTATTCTAATTTCATACTTTATTCAAGGAATTGTTTTGGGAAATAATTTCCTAAATTATCATAATCAATTTCGGAAATAATATGTTTAAGACTTTGATTTCTCTAAATTAAATCTTATTAAATTAAGAGACAGATTCCCTTAATTCAACCACATATAATTTTCATGAAAATCTTATTTAAGGAAATATACTCTATAGGAAACAATTTTCCTAATTAATTTTGGAGACAATAATATGTAAGAGCATCATCTCATAAATTAAATAAGTGAATTATCGTTTGAGAATCACCTCAAAAATTTCTAAAATTTGATCACATATTTTATTTATGGAAAATTAATATCAATAACTTAATTTGGACGGCTCCCCGAGGCTCAATCCAAAATAAGAATTTATTGATAATATAATATGGACGCCTCCCCGAGGCTCAATCCAAATTAAAAATTTGACAGCTTAAATTCTATTTAGGAAATTTAATTATAACAACTAACTTTAAATTGGACGGCTCCCCGAGGCTCAATCCAAAATAAAGAATTTTGTAAATAATTTAATTTCCAATTATGAATTTAAATGCCAATTAATATTCCCATAATTTGTCTAGACTTTCTTGAAAGAAAGTGCCCAAAATTGCGAGCTTTCCATAAATGGAAAGTTTCCAAAAATAAAAGGTTTTCAGAATAATTGTAAGTTTCTGGTACAAAGAAAACTTACGTATTTCCAAAATTGGAAAATTTCCAAAATTGGAAAGTTTCCAAAAATGGAAAGTTTTCACAATTATCATAAAATTTCAGAAACAGGGATATTTCAAAAGTTTGCGAAATTTCATGAGGATTTCCAAACTTTGAAATTCCTAAATCGAAAATTTACCATAATTGGAAAGTTTCCATAATTGGAAAATTTTCCAAAATTGAGATCATGACAAAGTTTTCCGCAAAACAATTATATGATTATGTCGAACACTAACCGGCTCTGATACCACTGTTGGGACCGGGTGCATGTTGACATGGATGCGGGTTCGTAATTTTAAAATTAATTACGTGCAGCGGAAGGTTTAGCATAAATAATTTCTCAAATTATTTAACCACACATCTAAGCATGCAACTTTATCTTGTGTAGACATGATCATATATTTAAAATTTTGCAGAAACGTAAACTAATTTACGTATTACCTCGCGTAACTCGAAGGAAGGGACGAGATCCAACCGTAAGCGTCCCTCGGAAGCTCCGCCTCTATTCGCGTCCACGCCGAGTATCTTCGGGATGACTTCGCAAAGCCACGAGTTTCGTGTTCTCGAGAACTACTAGATTCTCCGAGAACGCGACAAGAAAACCAAGAGAGAAGTAATCACATCGGAAAAACTCACTACCAAGGTTGGCCGGAATCACAATTCCGGC
>JAGFNQ010003643.1:213374-286621 GCA_024364735.1 Boesenbergia rotunda
TCCACAGCAAGTAAAATATACAGATAACCATAAGATGCAGGAAAAGGTCCCATAAAATCTATTCCTCAAACATCAAAAATCTCACAGTAAAGCATAGTGTTTTGGGGCATCTCATGTCTCGCTCCTATGTTCCCAGTTCGCTGACTTCTATCACAATTTTTATAAAAGACATATGAATCATGAAAAAGGGTGGGCCAGTATAAACCACATTCTAACACTTTTCTAGCAGTTCTCTGGGGTCCAAAATGCCCCCCACAAGCTGATGAATGACAAAATGTAAGGACAGAAGAAAACTCATGATCTAGTACGCATGTCCTAATTATTTGATCATTACAAAATTTCCATAGATAAGGATCATCCCACACATAAAACTTTGCATCACTTTTAAGTTTATCTTTTTGAGCCTTAGAAAAGTGAGAGGGAAATACATGTGCAACTAGAAAATTAACTAGGTCTACATACCACGGTGTCTCACCATGCACTGCAATCAAGTGCTCATCTCTGAAATCATCGTCAATGGTGGTAGGAGATCCATCACCTTCAAGTCTGCTCAAATGATCTGCAACTAGGTTCTCTTTGCCACTTCTATCTTTGATCTCCAGGTCAAATTCTTGGAGTAGGAGCATCCATCTGATCAGTCTAGGTTTTGCATCAGGCTTTTTCAACAAGTATTTCAGAGCTGCATGATCAGAAAAAATAATAACGTGTGAGCACAATAAATAAGATATGAATCTATCCAAAGCAAAAACAATGGCAAGAAACTCCTTTTCAGTAGTGGTGTAGTTTTCTTGGGTGGCATCTAGGGTTTTGGAGGCGTAGTAAATGACATGTGGTGCTCCATCAACCCTCTGTGCTAGAACAGCTCCCACTGCAAAATTAGAGGCATCACACATTAATTCGAAGGGTAAATTCCAATCAGGTGATTTAATAATAGGAGCTGAGGTTAAAGCCTCCCTGAGTCTGTGAAAAGCTTCCTTACATTTATCATCAAAATGAAACTCAACATCTTTCTACAAAAGTCGTGTCAAGGGTCGAGCAATCAAGTTGAAGTCTCTAATAAATCTGCGGTAGAAACCTGCATGTCCAAGAAAAGCACGAACATCCCGTACGCATACGGGGTAAGATAAAGAAGAAATAACACTGATTTTTACAGGATCTACCTCTATACCTTTCCGAGAGACTATGTGTCCAAGTACAATCCCATGCTCTACCATGAAGTGGCATTTCTCAAAATTAAGAACAAGGTTAGTTTCAATGCAATGATGTAAACCCCTAGACAAATTTCCTAAGCATGAATCAAAAGACGTGCCATAAACTGAAAAATCATCCATGAATATCTCCATACAGTCCTCTAGCAACTCACCAAATATACTTACCATGCATCTCTGAAATGTACCGGGTGCGTTGCAGAGTCTGAAGGGCATACGTCTGTAGGCAAAAGTGCCAAAGGGGCAAGTGAAGGTAGTCTTCTCCTGGTCCTCTGGATCTATGCAAATCTGAAAGTAGCCTGAGAACCCATCCAAGAAATAATAAGACGACTTCCCTGCCAGTCTCTCAAGCATCTGATCAATAAAGGGTAAAGGGAAGTGATCTTTCCTTGTGACCTTGTTGAGCTTCCTGTAATCAATACAAACTCTCCAGGAATTCTTAACTCTGGTGGGCACTAGTTTATTTCTTTCATCTGCCACCACGGTCACTCCAGATTTCTTGGGCACCACGTGAATAGGACTAACCCACTGACTGTCAGAAATAGGGTAAATGATACCTCCCTGTAGAAGTCGAGTCACCTCTTTCTTTACAACGTCCAAAATGAGTGGATTGAGTCTCCTCTGTGGCTGCCTCACGGGTTTGACATTTTCTTCCAAAAATATCCTATGCATACAGATAGCTAGTCCGATACCTGGTATATCTGATAAAGTCCACCCAATTGCCTTCTTGTAGTGCCTCAAGACTTGCAATAATCACGGGAAATGTCTGCTCCTCTCCTAGGTATGCATACTTCAAATGGCCTGGTAGTGGCTTCAGTTCACTCTGGTCTTCCTCAGTAGAAATAGGTGATCCTTGGGGCTCTGTGCAATCCCCTACACTATGAATCTCAAGAGAAATAGGTGATCCTTGGGGCTCTGTGCAATCCCCTACACATAGAAAATCCTCAATAGCTGGAAATGCATCTGAAATATCTTCTGAAAAATCCTCAGTCTCAGCAGTAAATACTCTCTCAACCTCCTCTGAATAAATATCTCCTCCCGAAAAATCATGTTGAAATCCCTCAGTCTCTAACTCTGTATCCTCCAGCTCCTCAAGAATATCCATGCTCATAATGGAGTGATCCTCTCTCGGGTGCTTCATAGCATCGAAAAGGCTAAACTGAACCACCGTGTCTCCAATCTCCATGGAAAGTGCACCAGCATATACATCAATTTTTGTTCTAGCAGTCTTTAGAAATGGTCTTCCTAAAATAAGTGGAGAACGGTGTGCAAGATAATCTCCCTCCATATCTAAGATATAAAAATCTGCAGGAAATATTAGCTCCTTTACCTTCACCAAAACATCTTCAATCATACCAGCTGGGTGGGTCTGGCTCCTGTCTGCTAACTATATCACCACACCAGTGGGCTGTAAAGGGCCTATGCCAAGCATCTGGAAGACTGACCTGGGCATCACATTTACGGAAGCTCCTAAATCTAACATAGCATCATGGAATGTGGTGCTTCCTATCTCACAAGATACAGTAAAGACTCCAGGATCTTCACACTTCTGAGGTATGACATGTATAAGTGCTGAAATATTTTTTCCAAAGCTGACCAACTCATTTTCCTTAAGTTTCTTCTTGTGAACACAAAGATCTTTTAAAAACGTGGCATACTTAGGAATCTGTTTAATCATAGTCAACAAAGGTACATTGATCTCTACTTTACTGAAAAGTTCCACTAGCTCATTGTATTCCTTAGCCTTCTCCTCCTCCACTTGTCTTTTGGCTTGTGTTTTCCGCTGTGGAAAGGGTAAAGGAACCCTCAATTCATCTTCTTTGGCCGGAGGTGGAGGGGCTGATTTCTGGGTTGCTGTCCCATGCGAAGTAGCTGCTGTAAAATCTGTCTCGGCACTGATTTCTCCTCCGTTTTCCACCAAAATTGCAGGATTACTTGAGGAATGAGTTGGGCACGGACTAGGGGTGGAACCAACTGAATTTGAAGTCGTTTCAGGGCTGTTTTGAGCTGGAAACGGAAGTGCTGCCCTGTTTTCAGAAATTTCAGCTCTTGGACCATTTGGAGATGATGTAACCTTCCCACTCCTCAAAGTAATAGCACTCACGTTTCCTTTCGGATTGGGAACAGCTTGGGAAGGTAGTTGACTTGATCCTTGAGCTTGACTTTGATTAATCCCACTAGCCAATTGTCCCATTTGCCTCTCAAGGTTTTGTTGTTGTTGTTGTTGTTGTATTGGTTGTAAAACTTGTTGTAGCATCTCCATCATTTGTTGTTGCTGCGCATTTCCTCCACTTGAGCCCCCATAGCCTCCTTGGTTAGCATGTTGCCTTGACTGACCTTGAATGGATGAAGTAGGTTGTTGAAATTGTTGAACATAGGGCTGTTGGGGCTGATAAGAAGGCTGAGTTGGCTGCTGATAGGGCTGATAAGAGGGCTGACATGCTTGGAAACCTTGCTGAGAGTTATAGCCCTGAAAAGTCTGGTTCTGAAGTGGGAAATTCTGTGGGGAGGACTGAATTTGCATAGGCTGGAAACTTGGATTGTAGGGCTGTGAGGGCTGGAAATTTTGCTAGTTTTGAGGTTGGAAAGTTTAAAATGATTGAAAACCTTACTGCCCTTGCTGATATGGCTAGAATTGAGGTTGGAATTGCTGAAATTGGGGTTGAAACTGCTGCTGAGTTTGCTGGAAATTTGGCTGAAATGTAGGCTGAAAATTCTGGTTCGAAGGCTGAAAAACTTGCTGATTTTGCTGAGTTTGCTGGAGCTGCTGTGATGTTTGCTGGAATTGTTGTTGCTGAGGGTTCTGTTGGTAAAAAGAGTTCTCATACCTCAGATTTGGATGATCCCTCCAACCGGGGTTATAAGTAGAGGAATAGGGGTTATTCCGAGATTGAAATTGCCCCCTAACCAATGCTGCTATTGCTCATCCTGTTGGAGGTTGGGACATGAATCTGAATTGTGTTCTTGGCTAGAGCAAATGCCACATACACTCATCACTTGGTTAGCTTGTGGAGTGCCAAGATTTCGATTTTGACTTGCATTATTAACACTCAATTGCTTAATAATGATGTGATCTCTGCCAATGATTCTTTATCTCTTTCTGATCATTAGAAACCACCTGAACTTCACCACTCCTCTGGTGGTCAATGCTCTGCTCCCAAACTGTTGTGAGTTCTCAGCCATGTTTGAAATAAGTTCCCTAGCTTGATCTGGCGTTTTGTTCACTAGGGCTCCTCCAGCTGCAACATCTATCATAATCTTGTCCATCTGCAGCAATCCCTCATAAAAATACTGAATCAGAAGCTGCTTGCTGATCTGATGCTGGGGGCAACTAGAACACAGTTTGTTGAATCTCTCCCAGTAGTCATAAAGTGTCTCACCCACCACTTGCTGAATGCCACAAATGCTTTTTCTAATGATTGCTGTTCTGGAGGCTGGAAATATTTTCCAAAAATGCTTTCTTCATAGAAATCCAACTAGACACGTGCCCAGTGGGTAAGTAGTAAAACCAATCTTTTGCTGCTCCTGTCAGTGTAAAGGGGAAAGCTCTCAGCTTAATATCTTCTTCTGAAATGCCCTGAGGCTTCATAGTGGAGCATACAACGTGAAACTCATGCAGGTGTCTATTTGGATCTTCTCCAGATAATCCTTGAAACTTGGGCAGCAAATGGATGAGTCCAGATCTAAGCTCAAAATCTCCAGCCAGCTCTGGGTAAGCAATGCTGGAATACTGAAATGTAGCATCTGGTGCTGCGAGTTCCTTCATAGTCTTCTGGTGGTCTGCCATGATACTGCCTGAATGAGTGGGAATAGTCTGAAGAGGAGGAATATCACTAGTCTCTGAAAGTATGCCTTGACTCCTCCTTGCTCTGAAAGTTCTCTCAATTCAGGGTCAAATTCTTCAAGATCACCACCTGTAGACCTGGTCATAAAACCAAAAACAAATCGCAGTAAAAGTAGATAAAAAGATGAAACAAATAAAATCAGATCACCAGATATAACAGTAAGCACACAAAATGAATCAAGAAAGATATGAAATCAGCGTACAAGCAAAAATCAAACAAATCAACTAGTTGCTTCCCCGGCAACGGCGCCAAAAATTTTGATGGACCCTAACTAGGTGTCACAAATGTGGGTCTCAAAATTTAGATATGTGTAAGCTGGAAACCCTTTTTGCAATCAAAGAATGAAAACGTAGTAAAGGGGCCACAGGTCGTATTTTTCCTAGGGCTAGTTGAGAGTGTTTGATTCGAGCTCGAGTTTATGTGTCGTTTGTATTTTTGGGTTTCAAATAAAATTTGGGTTTGGGTTGCAATTCAGAAATGAAACACAATGAAAAAGGAAAGAACTCAACTAAACGAATTAAACAAGGTATGACAATTGATGAACTTAACCAGCGAACAACTCAATCAAACGCTTAAACAATTTAGGAAAGCCAATTTGATTTCAAATGCAAGACAAATGCTAAGCAAAGGAATAAAGGCAGTGATGGAAATTCCGGAAACAAACTACTCAGTGACTACACTGCCCTTGATACCAAGGGCAGAAATTAAAATGAACTTGATACAATGAAAAAGAGAAAACTCATGTGCCAATAACTGAAACTAGATGCTTAAACTCTGAAATGGCAATACAGAATTAACACACAGGTCTGAAGGAATTCAGAAACATTGACTGATTAATCAAACTAATCATGGATAGATATGAAATGCAAGCAAACTGATATTGTGTGCAGAAATGTAGGAGTGAGATGCGAAATTTCAGAACTGAATTGAATACTAAACCAAACAAGCAACGGAAATCGATTACTCTAAGCTAATGTTCACTTAAGATTCATCAGAGCTAAATCCACTTGATACGAATTCAGAAATGAAGACTAGAACATTGAAAACAACACTGAAACTGAAACTGCTAACCAAGAACACTTGATACGCAAGCTGAACACTTGATACGCAAGAATTGAAGTGTGGAACAAGCTGAAATAAAGTGCAACTAATCACTAACAAGTATTCTAACTAATGAAAATGCCGAATTGAGACAAATTACAGCTAAAACACATCAGACAACTAAACTTCTGATCTGAAATTTGCAGAAACGGCTGATACGCAATGCAGAAAATAGGTAAAAGCTGATACGCAAGCTCTAAAGCATAAACAAACTGAAATTAAATCTAAGAGTTCACTAACAAGCAATCTAACTACTACAAGTGCAGAAATTAACTCTAATTAGAGCAGAAAACAACTCGGAACATTCAACTACAGCTGATACAGAAATTTCAGAAACAGGACAGATTGCGGAAATGAAGTTGCAGCTAAAGAACTGAAAATTCCCTAATTAAAACTAATCCTCAACCCTTCCCCAGCTCAAAACCTCCTTGCTCGTCACACAAGGGCAAGCCAAGAACCCCTTCAGCTCCGTAAATCACTGGAAAATAGCTTCAATCGACTGATTCTGCTCAAACTGCGCTCAGCTGGAAAATCCAATCTGAACTCCTCGATCTCAATGGATGGGATTGCGATGATGATTTGAGGACGCTCTGAGCTCACCTGAGGACCCCTACAGACGGCTCAGATGATCGGAAATGGCTCATGGATGAGAAACAAGTGATTGGATCGCAGAACTGCCAAAACCCTCAAACAGCTCTGTCCGACGCAAATTCGAGCTGAATTCTCCACAGTAGCTTCCTCCAATGACCCAAATCTTGATCCAAGGTTGAAGTTAAGGTGGTCACGCCTTCAAACTAAGAAAATTGCAAGCGAAAAATGAAGAACACGATGAAGAAACACTGTTGCGGCGAAGACGCGACGAGGAAGAACTGTGGCAAAAATTTGATTAAGTACTTAGGAATGAACGGCCCAGATTGATTTGGATGAATCCAACGGTTGAAACTGCTCTGATTTAATCCAAACTTTGATGATGTTGATCAGGGGTCAAGATCTGCCTCGTGGTAGCTCGGATCCTCCAGATTTGCAATGGATGGCTCAGATCAACCTGATCATTGAATGGACGCTCTAGATCCCTCTGATCTTGATCCAACGGCTGGATCTTCTCCAATTTGCCCCTAAACCTTCAAATCTCATTATGATGATCAGATCTACCTTTCCTCAGCTTGGATCCATCTGATTTGCCCTGGATGATCGAGATCTGCTTAACTTCAGAATGGACGGCTCACAGTTCTCCAGAGCTTGATCGCCTTGATCTGAGCCTGATCCTGACCATTCGTGACCTCGGTCCATGATCCTTTTATGCCTACAAAAATAGATCGACAATTAAGTTCAAAAATATTTCAAATGTATAAAGATTTGCAATAAAGCCCAAAATAGAATTAATCTATGGAACCGAGGGTAAATTCAATGTTACGCATGTAAAATATGGGTCAAACATGGATTTTAACATCTAAAATAATCAATAAAATAGCACTTATCATCCACCCGAATGGGTAACTAATTCAAGGATCCACGCACGTACTCCACCTCCACTATGAAAATTCTCCTTCAGGTGGAGAAACCTTTACAAAGGCGTTGTCTTCCTCTTTACAGGAAGCAATGATTAGAGAGAGAGGAAGGTCTGAAGACTCTATGCACGAACAACACTTCGTTACAGTGAAAAATCGTACCGTTCACATACGGAAAAGTCCTCTTTTTATAAGAGAACAGGACAACCTTGCAAGCTGTCCAGACCAACGGCTAGTTTTGGGGTGTTACCAGTCGACTGCCCCAGGGGCAGTCGACTGGTAGAAGGTTGAAAACCTTCTGTGAGTTTTGGCAGTCGACTGCCCTCTGGCCAGTCGACTGCCCACTCACTTACAGCCACTCTTATCACTCTCCTTCACGTGTGCCTTCAGGTTCACTCCCTTGGCACACCCCTTGAAGTCATCTTCCTTTGGCTATCGTCCCTCGGATGCGCACACAAGCCTTCCCTTGACTTGCCTCCATGCCACCCTTCACATGTGCACTTGAAGTCCACTTCCCGGCTTGCCCTTGGAGTCCTCCTCCCTCGGCTCTCGTCCCTCGGATATGTTCTCCATGTGTGATTCTCTAAGTCCTGCAAACTCAATCACGCATATATCAAATACAACATAACACCCTAACCTTAAACTTATTGGCACACACATCAAAACCATGATCTTTCTGATCATTCTTGGGTCGATTGTCTGAACAAAAATCACATAAAGATTAACCGAATTAGGAGTGACCATGGTGGGGAGTTCCAAAACTTATGTTTCTCACAATTTTGTGTAGAAAATGGGTATAAGCATGAATTTTCATGCCTAAGGACTCCTCAACAAAATGGGATAGTAGAGAGGAGAAACAGAGCCCTACAAGAAGCTGCTAGGACTATGCTTAATGCATATTCCCTTCCTAGCTATTTATGGGTCGAAGCGGTTAATACCGCTTGTTACATTCAAAACCGGATTTTGGTACATAGGTTCTTAGGTAAAACCCCTTTTGAGTTGTGGAATGGGAGAATTCCACAAGTCCTCTACTTTAGGGTCTTTGGATGTAAGGTTTATATTCTAAATACCAAAGATGACCTAAGGAAATTTGAATCAAAAGTGGATGAGGGAATTTTAGTTGGCTATTCATCCAATAGTAGGGGTTATAGAGTCTACAACAAAAGGACCAAAGTCATTGAGGAGTCTGCTAATGTTGATTTTGATGAATCTACACATACTTACCCTAGGAAAGCCTCAATTGATAAGGACATAGAGGAATGTCAACTCCTTGCCTAAGGAATCCAAGACCTACATTTGGAGGACAATGATCAAGGGGAGTAAGAAGTGCCCTAGAGGATGAGGATCATGTAGTAAATGAACCCACAACCTCTAGACCCTTGAGACATCACCAAGATCACCCTATTGACCAAACAATGGGTGATGCCACTCAAGGGGTAAGGACTAGGTCCTATTTTAGAGACTAAACTAGTCAAATCACCTTAATTTCTCAATTAGAACCTAAGTCTATTGATGAGGCATTAGGTGATGTAGATTGGATCCTAGCCATGCAAGAGGAGCTAAATCAATTTGAAAGGAGTGAAGTTTGGGAGTTGGTTCCTAGGCCAAATGATTGCACCATTGTAACCACAAGATGGGTCTTTAGGAACAAACTGGATGATCAAGGCAAAATCACTAGGAACAAGGCTAGGTTGGTAGCTAGGGGATTTAACCAAGTTGAGGGGCTAGACTATGATGAGACTTATGCCCCCGTAGCTAGATTAGAGTCCATTAGAATTCCACTAGCCTATGCCGCTCACATGAGTTTCACACTTCACCAAATGGATGTGAAGTCGACATTCCTTAATGGGGTCATTAAGGAAGAGGTTTATGTAGAACAACCCCCCCCTGAGTTTGAAGACCCTAACTATCCAAGACACATTTACAAATTGAGAAAAGCCTTATATGGATTGAAACAAGCTCCCCGGGCTTGGTATGAAAGGTTTTCTTCATTTTTAGTGTCTAAGGGGTTTAGGAGAGGAACAATTGACCCTACGTTGTTCCTAAAATCTAAGGATAAGGACATATTTGTTGCCCAAGTGTATGTTGATGATATCATCTTTGGGTCCACAAATACTGACTTCCTACCAGAATTCATCAAGTGTATGGAAGATGAATTTGAGATGAGTCTTGTAGGAGAGCTAACATTCTTTCTAGGTCTTCAAGTTAAACAAACAAGTGAAGGGACACATGTATTTCAAACTAAATATGCTAGGGAAATGCTAAAGAAGTTTGGATTAGATAATGCTAAGGTAGCATCTACCCCTATAGGAACGAATGTGAAAATGGATAGTGATAGTGATGGGAAAATTGTAGACTCAAAACAATATCGAAGCATGATTGGTAGCTTATTGTACCTAACCGCTAGTAGATCCGATATACTTTTTGCGATAGGTATGTGTGCAAGATACCAATCATGTGCCAAAGAGTCCCATTTGGTGGTAGTTAAGAGGATCCTGAGGTATGTTAAAGGTACTCTCAATGTCGGGCTTTGGTATCCTAGAACCCCTAATGTTGATCTTATTGGATACACCGGCTCAGACTATGCGGGGTGTAAGCTAGATAGGAAGAGTACTAGTGGAGGGTGTCAATTCCTTGGGTCTTCCTTAGTTAGTTGGAGTAGTAGGAAATAACTATGTGTTGCCCTTTCAACAACAGAAGCCGAATATGTGGCAATGGTTGGTTGTGTTTCCCTACTACTTTGGATCATGCACACCTTAGAAGATTATGAGTTACATTATTCCAAGGTCAAGGTCTTGTGTGATAATGTAAGTACAATTAATTTGACCAAAAATTCGGTTCACCATTCTAGAACAAAACACATTGAAGTGAAGCATCACTTCATTAGGGACCATGAGGCAAGGGGAGACATTGAACTACACTATGTTGAGTCAAAGTCAAACCTTGCCGACATTTTTACCAAGCCTCTTCCCGAATTGGAGTTTACATCCTTAAAAAGAGGTCTTGGAATGTGTTTTGTAGAAGTATAGGTTGAACCTTGGAGTAATAGATTAAAAAGGTGGTGCTTGATCCATTAGGATGATACAATTGGTTCACTTGTGCTTGTGACATAGTGTTGAATCATTAAAAGTATCAAAATATAAAAAATAGACCAACCATGGGAAAAGCAAGTGTTTAATTAATGGACACTTTTCCCAAAGATCATGGTTGGACATTTTAAACATTTGAAAACCATTTCATGTTGTATATGTTTTGCCATGAGCTTAGAAGATCTATGAATTCAAAACTAGGTTGAGATTTTGATACAAACTTAGTGGTTTTCAAGAAATTTGGACTTTAGTCAAAAGTCAAGCATGTTTGACATTTTTCAAGAATTGATATTTTTCCTTGATAGAGTATATTATAACAAGCATGCTTGCAAATTTTTATAATTTTTGGAATTTCTAGGAGGTTTCTGAAATTCGGCTCAGAAGCTGAAATTTGTCACTGACAGAGTATCAGTCGACTACCCCATGGGGCAGTCGACTGGCACGCCTGATTTTAGCCTGCTGAGCTATTTTTCAGAAATCCAAAATTCTCTTATTTGATGCCATGGATTAGGGTTGCTTGAGGCAATAGTTTTGATGGTGTCAAAGGGGGAGAATGGGTGGTTTAAGTTAGATTTCTAGCTTAAATTTATGACCTAATCTTGGATTATGGTGGAAAATTAAAAATGAGAGAAGACACATGGATTAGGGGGGAGGTTACCTCTTAGATTT
The DNA here is from genome assembly GCA_024364735.1 of Boesenbergia rotunda. Lineage (NCBI taxonomy): Eukaryota > Viridiplantae > Streptophyta > Magnoliopsida > Zingiberales > Zingiberaceae > Boesenbergia > Boesenbergia rotunda. The sequence goes on from JAGFNQ010003643.1 coordinate 224,795, forward strand.
AGCTATGTCTTCTATTTTTAATTGTTATTGCTTATTGTTAAGTTAGGTTGGAAACTTAACTTGGATTATGATTAGAATTGAAAAAGGGAGAAGACATGGGTTAAGGGGGAGGTTACCTCTTAGGTTAGCTATGTCTTATGTTTTTCAATTGCTACTGCTATTTATTTTGTTGACTGGTATTTTATCCCTAAACTTAAACATATTGCCACACATCAAAAAGGGAGAGATTGTTGAGGCAATCGGCCTAAGAATGATCGGGAAGATCATGATTTTGATGTGTGTGTCAATAAGTTTAAGGTTAGGGTGTTGTGTTGTATTTGATATGTGTGATTGAGTTTGCAGGACTTGGAGAATCACACGTGGAGAACATATCCGAGGGAGGAGAGCTCCAAGGGCAAGCCGGGATGTGGACTTCAAGGGCACACGTGAAGGGTGGCATGGAGGCAAGCCAAGGAAAGGCTTGTGTGCGCATCCAAGGGACGATAGCCAGAGGAAGAAGACTTAAAGGGGCAAGCCAAGGGAGCAGACCTGAAGGCACACGTGAAGGAGAGTGTTCGGAGTGGTTGTAAGTGAGTTGAGAGGTAGGACAGTCGACTGCCAAAACTCACAGAGAGTTTACAGCCTTGGACCAGTCGACTGCCCTGGGGGCAGTCGACTTGTAACCCCGCAAAACTAGCCGTTGGCTGGCATTTATTACTAGGCCAATCGACTGTCGCAGGGGCAGTTGACTGGTGCGGGTCTGGATAGCTTGTGAACGGTAAGTGAACGGTACGATTTTTTTGCACGTGAACGGTACAGTTTTTCTACTGTAACGAAGTACTGTTCGTGCGACTACTCTTCAGATCTTCCTCTCTCTCTTCATCGCATTCTGTAAAGAGGAAGACAACGCTTGTAAAGGTTTCTCCACCTTTGAAGGAGAATTTCATAGTGGAGAGTGTGTTACCGCGTGGATCCTTGGATTAGCCACCCGTTCGGGTGGATACCAAGTAAAAATACTCTGAGTTAGCATTGCTTTCGTGTTTTCATATAATATTTTGTATTGCGCTAATATCTTTGTAGAGAATTCAACGAAAAAGTGTTATTCACCCCCCCCTCTAGCTACGCATTCGATCGTACACCTTCGTGGAGCTCCAGGAACCATTCCTAAAGTTCCTTGGCCAAGTCATAGGTGTCGATCTAGTTGACATTTTGTGGTGGCAAGACACTTAGTGGATGAAATGTAAGTACCCCTAGTTGGTTTTGATGTGATCAACCGATTTAAGTTAGGTCTTGGTGTGTTTAATCTCTGTGTCTAAGTGTACAGGAACATAGGAGCGCAGAAAGTCAAGCGGAAGACGTTGTGGCCGAGAAGGATGGCACGGAAAGGGAGCAAACGGGCTCGGTTCATCCGAGGGACACGGAGCTCTACGGAAGAGTACGCCGGTAGAGCGATAAGGATGCGCGCGGTGTCCGAGGGATGAGATGTTGGGAGGAAGGACGCTCGAGAGGCGAAAGGCCAGAATCAGGTTCGGGTGAGCCTAACTCCAGTTAGCCAGAAATCATCCAAGAAGGCGAAGCAAGTCAAGTCGGAGACTGGTCATCATCGGCTGACCAAGAGGACTGTTGGGCACCCATAAGTTCACGGGCGCCTGATAAGTACCATTTTATTGATTATTTTAGTTGCTAAAATCCAAGTTTCACCCATATTTTTCTTGCTTAATTGTGAATTTACCCTAGGTTCTAGAAATTATTGCTATTTTGGACTTAATTGTAAATTTGTACATATTTGGATTATTTGGCCACTGAATTTTTTGATCTATTTTTGTAGGTATGAAGGATCATGGACCTAGGACATACTGGGTCAAACTTGAGTTGGAAGTGGACCCGGATCGAGTTATCAAGCTTCGGATTAATCTGGGTCGTCCGATTCAAAAGCGGCTAGATCTGAGCCATCTGGGACCATCTGAGTCAATCCGAGCTAGAGTTAGGGCTGTCAAGTACTGAGATCAAGATCTGAGACTTTCATCCCAATCAGAGATCATCCAACCGTTGGATCAAGTTCAGAGGGTTCTAGACTGTCCATTCAAAGATTAGGTTGATCTGGACCATCCGTTGCAAATCTGGAGAATCCGAGCTACCCCGATGCAGATCCTGACCCTTGATCAACATCATCAAAGTTTGGGTCAGATCAGAGCAAGATCAGCCGTTGGATTTCTTCCGATCAATCTGGGCCGTCCATTGCTAACTATTTAATCAAAAATCCACCACAGCTTCTCCTCGTCGCGTCTTCGCCGCAACAGTCGTTCTTCGTTTTCTTCATATTTTCTTCAGTTTTTTTTTCAATCCGAGGCGCGACCACCTCAATTCTTTGCATGGATCAAGATTTGAATCATTGGAGGATAGTTTTATTGGAGATTTCAGCTCAAATTGCGCCGGAACAGGGCTGTTTGAGGGTTTCGGCAGTTCTGCTACCCAATCGCTTGTTTCTCATCTGCGAGCCACTTCCGATCATCGGAGCCGTCTGTAGGGGTTCTCAGGTGAGCTCAGATGATCCTCAAATCATCATCGCAATCCATCCATTGAGATAGAGGAGATTGGATTAGAAAATTCCAGCTGCGTGCAGTTGAGCAGAATCGACCGACTGAGCTGTTTTCCAATTGGTTTGCTGAGCTTAGGGGTTCGAGGCCAGCCCTTGCGTGACGAACAAGGAGATCCTGAGCTCGGGAAGGGATTGAGGTGTTGGATCGTGAAAAACCGATAGAGGGGGGGTGAATATCAGAAATCGCTCTTTTTCGGAAAACTAAGAGTAAGTGCACAGCGGAAATAAAAATACAAGACACAGCACAAAGACACAGTGGTTTTTACTTGGTTCGGAGCCTGTGTCGACTCCTACTCCAAGGCCCACGGTCGTTGACCGTTTACTTTGGGCAATTCTATATTCGCGCAAATAGGTTACAATGATTTCAATTACAAAGAGAGTGAAATAAAATAATAATAAAATATTAAGCTCTTCGTTACCGACGTCCGGAGTGTATCGATTCTTTTCGGGGCAGCGGGACGTCGTCGGCTCGAGGTGAGGCGTTTCTGGAGCAAGGCGCGAGCGTAGAAGAGCGTGGAAGCTTTGGAATGAAGTTGATATTGAAGCTTGGGGTCGAGGGGTGCTATTTATAGTACCTAGGGCGCCCTGGACTTCGGGGGCGCCCTGCCACATGTCAGCCGATCCGCGCTTCGCTCGGTCAAGTGTTATCCCACCGGAATAGGGATGAGGTTTGACCTCTGGGGCGCCCTGGTCGCAGAGGGTGCCTTGGCTGACTTCTTCCGCGCAGAAATCTCGGCTGTGGATGAAGTTGAAGCTTCGCAGTCTTGGGCTGGAGGCGCCTTGGCTGCTGAGGGCGCCTTCTCTGACGAGGGCGCCTTCGCTGCTGAGGGCGCCTTGCCCATTAAACAGCCGAAGCTCTTTTTGCTTCGCTTGGTTCTGGTTCACCTTGAGGGCGCCCTGGACACTCAGGGCGCCTTACTCAGCTGCTGCCTCACTCCTTTGAGGCTCTCTGAGTTGCAGACACACGTTCCTTTGGTCCTGCATCCAGGGTTAGTCCAAAACACAATAACACAATTAATTATTATTTTATACAGCCTTAGCTGTCTTGGTTCTGACTTTGGTCTCCAAAATGGAGCCCTAGGTCGAACCGACGCCTACTGTTCCCTCGTCGGGGAACGCGTCCTCACCTACTCCTCTCGGGAGAATTTACCTGATGCCAACCGCTCCTTTGGTTGGACTTTTGCCTGACGGTCCTTTGTCAGGTCTTGTAAACTGGCAGTCCTTCGCCAGTTGCCTAGCAGTTCTTTGCTAGGGCTTGAGACTGGCAGTCCTTCGCCAGTGCCTAGCAGTCCTTCGCTAGGGCTTGAAACTGGCAGTCCTTCGCTAGTGCCTAGCAGTCCTTCGCTAGGGCTTGAAACTGCACACTAGATTAACTTGTTAGAAAACAAGAAAGACTTAACTTTTGACCTATGTTGCCATTATCAAAACACAGGTTTGACTAAGGTGCATTCTGCACCAACAATCTCCCCCTTTTTGATTTATGGCAACCCTAGTTCAAAAAGTTAAGTTTAAGCAAAACATAAAACAGTTTTAACTTTTATTCCCTCACCCTGAAAGGAACAATCTCTCCCTAGATTTTTCAAAAATTTGTGGGGTTTTAAAGACTTTACGTGTACTTTGAAAACTTTAAGTTAGAAGTAACTTAAAAATACATAGTAGAGTTTTTAAAGCATAATTTAAGTACTTAAGAAATTTTAAAGTCTTAAGTTTTAAAGTACTCAAAATGTTAGCTTAAATACTTGGTAGGATATAACAAGCTTAAGTACTTAGTAGGTTTTGAAACACTTTAGTACTTAACAATTTTGAAAAAACTTAAGCTTTAGAGTAAAATTAATTTTTGACAAGCTTAAGTAAGAACCTTTTGAAAAGCTAGAGTACTTTGCAAAATTTTGAGAGCTTAAAAAAAATTTTGAAGCTAGAGTAAAGAGTTTTTGATGCTAGAGTACTTAGTAAAATTTTGAAAGCTTGAAAAAAAATCTAAACTAGAAAGCTTGAGTAAAGAGTTTTGAAGCTAGAGTACTTAGCAAAATTTTGAAAGTTTTAAGAGCTTGAGTACTTCTTCAAAACGTTTAAGCTTTTGAATAAAGGATAAGTAAGGATAAGTATGTTTTTGAACCTTTTTGAATAAAGGAAAATTTTAGAAAATAATTTTTCTCTTTGAATAAAGGAAAAATTTAGAAAATAATTTTTCTCTTTCCTATCTCTATCTCCCCCTTTGCCATATATCAAAACAAATAATTAAAGCATGAATAAAGAAAATAATTTATTGTACTGAACCAGTCAGATTTACACTGAATCAATCAATTGCACTAAATCAATCAATTACACTAAATCAATTATACTAAATCAATCAATTATCTCTGTAGGGACCTGTCTAACCCAATTAGCTACTTACTGACTGTTATATACAGTAGTTTTTGCTAGGGTTAGTCAAGTTAAGTGTTTCTGTTCAAGTTAGATTTTCTAAGCTTGACACTTAACTTGATTGCTGTATAAGTTGTATTTAGTGCTTCAATTACTGCAGATGCACTGACTTAAAGCATCTTGAATTAAGGCAAAGACCTAAGCATCTCAACCCTTTCTAGGTTATCAATCAAAAGTACCCTAAGGTGCTTGTGAGATGCTGGCTTCTAAGTCTATAGGTGCATGCAGTTCTACAGTTAGGGCCTAGGCTAGGTCCATTTTCGAAAAAGCCCTAATTTTAAAAGGGGGTAGTTTTTAAATAAAAATAACACTAAGTCGAGAAAAAAATGAAAACTGATTTTGAAATTGAGTAAAGCAATTTTTCAAATTCTATTTTAAAACCAATTTTAAGAAAACTTTTAACCTATTCTACAGAACACAATCCTAACTGCCTTCTTAGTGAACTAAACTCTGATTCAGGTAAGGGTTTTGTGAATATATCAGCTAAGTTGGATTTAGAGTCAATATACTTAAGTACTATTTCACCCCTGGCTACATGGTCTCTAACAAAATGATGCTTGACTTCTATGTGTTTGGTTCTGGAGTGTTGGATTGGGTTCTTAGTTAAATTAATTGAACTTATATTGTCAATAAATACTTGAGTTTGGGTGTAGTTGAGTTGGAAGTCCTTAAGTGTGTGCATCATCCATAACAGTTGAGCAACACACTCTCCTAAGGCCACATACTCAGCTTCAGTTGTGGATAGAGCTACACAGTGTTGTTTTCTGCTGCACCAACTAACTAGACTTTGACCTAACAGTTGGCAGCTTCCACTTGTGCTCTTTCTATCTAATTTACAGCCAGCATAGTCAGAATCTGAGTATCCTGTCAAATCAAAAGTGGAGGTCCTAGAATACCAAATCCCTACATCTAGGGTGCCCTTTACATATCTTAGTATTCTTTTTAGGACTGATAAGTGTGTTTCCTTAGCACAGGTTTGGTATCTAGCACACATCCCTACAGCAAACAAAATATCAGGTCTACTGGCTGTAAGGTACAGTAGGCGACCTATCATACTTATAGTGTATACATTATTTTTCCTAGTGCCCTTAAGTATGATTTCTGAGTCTTGTTCATTTCTAATCAGGCAGTTGGAATTGTTGAAGGTAACTATATAACCAGAATCACATAACTGACTTATGCTAAGTAAGTTAAAATTAAAGTTTTCAACCAATAAAACTTTCTTAATAATGAAATCAGATTTAAGCTCAATATTACCTGACCCAATTACCTTGAGTGTAGCATTATTGCCAAATGCTACTGAGCCTAGGTTTTTGAGTTTGAGCTTGGTGAACTTCAATTTGTCTCCAGTCATGTGTCTGGAGCAACCGCTATCCAACATCCATTGGTCCAAATCTTTATGTTCCTACGCATAAAGAATTTTCTTGATTTGGATCCAATTAGAATCAGGAATAGCTTAAATTGAGTTTCACTGCCTAGTCTGTCTCACCCAAATCTAGGGTTTTCAATCACGTTAACCTTATAGGTTTTGTGAGACAGTTTTTGATAGTTTTTGAAAATTTTAAAAATTTTGATTAATTTTGAAGGATAATTAAATTTTGAAAGTTTAATTAATTAATTTTGAAATTTTGAATTGGATTGGTATTGGATTGTTCTTAGATTGTTTGTATTTGGTTTGTCTTGAGTTTGGTTTTGAAAGCAAGACTTTGTATTAGTTTCAATTGAAAGTCAGCTGCTGTGTTGCTTCATTGCTAGCATTTGTTTTGAATGTAAAATCAGATTTGTTTTCTAAAAATTGGTTAAATGTTTGAGTTGAGTAAGTGGTCCTTTGGGTTGAGCTATAACTTACTATCACTTGTTAAGTTCCATAGTTAAGTTTCCTTCTTTTTTCATTGCGATTTCATTTCCAATTGCAACCCAAAACCCAAATATTTATTTGAAACCCAAAATTCATCAACGACACGTAAATACAAGCTCGAATCACACAACATCAACTAGCCCTAGGAAAAATACGACCTGTAGCCCCTTTACTACATTTTCATCTTTGATTGCAAAAAGGGTTTCCAACTTTCACACATCTAAATTTTGAGACCCACTTTCACGACACCTAATCCGGGTCCATCAGCGCCTAGGAGTTCAGGCGCTCGAGCACTCAGGCAACTGTGTGGTATCAGGCGCCCAAGAAAACTATTTCTAGCCGTTTGTGACCGTTAGCTTTGGATAAAGCTTTGGGTCATGTGTCAGGTGCCCAAGACCTCTCGATCGCCTTGTAACTGCTATGTCTGCAAACAGATAGATTTCACCGGGGCTATAAATAGACCCCTGAAGCTCAGTTTCAACATCAAACACATTCCAAGCAATAGCAAACTAGTTCATTGTATTGTTTTCTTCTTTTTTTTTAGCTTTCCACGTGTAAGAGGCTTCTCCGCCCAAAGGAGATATATTCAGAAGAATCGAGCTATATTCATCCTTGGATTAGCAACCACTTCGATTGCAAACCAAATAAATTCTATTGTCTCTTTCTTTCAGTTTGCTTTATTTGTTTTATGTTTATTATTTCTGCTTGGACTAACAAATATCTTTGTCAAAGTTAGACAAAAGATTCATTTTCTTTTTCAGGAGCAATTCACCCCCCTCTTGCCGACCCTCGATCCAACAAGTGGTTTCAGAGCCAGGACACTCCAGAAGGACTAACTGTCGTCTGAAGCAACTAAAAAATGGTCGGACCAGTCATCTTCCTACCCCACGTTCGAGGGGGAGTTCGCGAGCTAGAAACACAAAATGCAAATTTTTTGAAAAATCAATTTTGAATTAATTTTGATAATGAAAAATGGTTTTGTAGCTCTAAAGGACACCGACAATAAACCGAAGGACGAAAGCCTATGGACTAAGAAGGAATAGGCTGACTTCGTGGCAAATGGAAAAGTAGAATACCATCTACTGATCGTACTTCCTGCATAAGAAGTCAACCGAATTGGAAATTACCAATCGGTGAAGGAACTTTGGGAGAAGTTCCTTGAACTCCATTAAGGTACCTCTGAAGTCAAATTGGCAAAAAGAGATCTACTTTGGAATTAGCTCAGCAATCTTCGACTGGAAGAAGGAGAGTCGGTTGCACAACTTCAGGCTATGATTAAGGAACCGATGACAGAACTCAACAATCTTGGAGAAACGGTAAGCAATCGGGATGCGCAAAGGTACGCATTGAACGCCTTCCCAAGAACCTTGAATTGGAATTCAATTATCGACGCCTACTACATTTCTAAGGACCTTGAAATAAGTATCTTAGAAAAACTTTTTTCAACTCTAGATCTTCACGAATCCAGATGTGCAGGAATAAGGAAAACAGACAACATCACCCTAGGCACGAGGAGGATCCAACATGAAGAGGATTCTTCAAAAAAGTGATGAAAACACAGCATACATGGTCAGAAAATTGTCATAATACTTTAAGACTAAGAAATTTAATAAGTTGCAGGGTAAGAAGCAAAGGAAGATTTGATATTACAACTACAACGAAGAATGACACATGAAGGAAAATTGCCCTAAAGGGAAAAATAAAGGAAAAGGGCACCAAAGAAAAAGGTATACAACCTAAAGGTGACATGAGACGAGTCTTCATTGGAAGACTCAGATCTCGAGGAACACGTTGAACTTGCCCTGATGGCGTAATACCATGAAGATGAGAGCATCGATGAAGGGGGAGCCACCGCAGAGGATAGCAACAACGAAGGGGGAGCTTCGAGCTTCAAAAATAACATGGTAAGTGAGGTATGTTTCTACCTCCTGATCAACTTTAATCTGGAATAAAAGCCATGTTAAAATCTATCTGCAAAGTAAAAAATAAAAATAAGGATTTGAAAAGATAATTATCTTTTTCCTGCCCAATAGAAATATGTGATAAATTAAAACTTGAAAATGAAAATTTAAAAATTCAAATTGATAATTTGAAAAACAATTATACATGTTCAAGATGGTTACAAAATTCAAAAATTAAATATTATAAAAAACTCAACAGGTATTTTAGGTATCACAGGGGCTAAATTACAAAAATACCCAGATTTTATGTTCCATCCAAGTCTTTAATAAACCCTGTTAGTGAAAATTTATATTGGATTCCAAAAAATATTATAACTATTGATTTTTTTACACTATATTATGTTTTTTTATAAATGTGTCTGATAAATTAGTTTAAAGTTTTTCAGTGTTCTATGAAGTCATAAATAATATATATATATATATATATATATATATATATATATATATATATATATATATATATATATATATATATATATATATATATATATATATATATATATATATATATATATATATGTTAGAAAAATTTTGATGTTTTTCCCTTAACTATTTCAATTTTTTGATGTGATCAAAGGGGGAGAAGTAGTATTAAGTTAAGGGTAGACTCTAAATTTTATTTTTTTTTAGAACTTACACTGTTATATATACATGTTTTTTTATTATTTGTTTACCCTAACTTAACTCGGATTGATGCACATCAAAAAGGGAGAGATTGTAAATACCCCTGGTTGGTTTTAATGTGATCAACCGATTGAAGTTAGGTCTTGGTGTGTTTAATCCCTGTGTCTAAGTGTACAGGAACTTAGGAGCGCAGGAAGTCGAGCAGAAGATGCAGCGGTCGAGAACGATGGCAGGGAAAGGGAGTCAACGGGCTCAGTGCATCAAGGGATGCAGAGCTCTGTGGAAGAGTATGCTGGTGGAGCGAGAAGGATGCGCGCGGTGTTCGAGGGACAAGAAGCCGGGAGGAAAGACGCTCGAGAGCGAAAGGCCAGAATCTGGTTCGGGTGAGTCTAACTCCGGTTAGCCAGAAATCACCCAAGAAGGTGAAGCAAGTCAAGCCGGAGACTAGTCAACATCGGCTGACCAAGAGGACTGCTGGGCGCCTGTAAGCTCACGGGCACCTGGGAGTTCAAACGCTTGACCACTAGGCACCCGAGCAATCAGGCGCCTGTGTGGTATCAGGAGCCCAAGAAAGCTACTTCTAGCCGTTTGTGACCGTTAGCTTTGGATAAAGCTTTGGGCCATGTGTCAGGCGCCCAAGACCTCTCGATCGCCTTGTAACTGCTACGTCAGCAAACGGATAGATTTCATCGGGGCTATAAATAGACCCCTGAAACTCAGTTTCAACATTAAACACATTCCAAGCAATAACTGTAGAACCGATGCACGTGAGAGGGGGGGTGAATCACGTGACTTTTAAAATATTCGTTATAGAATCAGAGTCGATAGAAAATTGTACGATGCTTTGAAAAACGTGCACAGTGGAAAAATTAAAACGAAAAGCGAAAGCGAAAAATAATAAAAAATTACACGAGGAGTTTTACTTCGTTCGGAGCCTTCGGCGACTCCTACTCGAAGACCCAGGCTCCTTGAGCCTTTCCTGTGGGCAATCCACTAAAAACCTCTACCGGCAAACTCCAGGTAGAGTGATTCGAATACAAGATTAGGTGGAAGTGTAACAACCCTATACTTCCCCTTTTAATAATTTAAGTGCAGACAGAACAAAAATTATGTTACCCAACACTTAGATTTATCTGAAGCAGCTTGGGTGATGGGAGCGATCTTCCGGCAGCGGTCGGACAGCGTCGAGTTAAAGCACAAACCGTAGCAGAGGAGCGTGGAAGCAAGAGAGTGCCAAAGCATGAATCAGAAAAATTTTTCCATATCTTAGAGGGCTTGCTTGCTTCCTTTTATAGTGCCTCGATGCATGATCTTCTCAGCTCAAATTTTATCCATCAGCAAAAAGGAATAATTCAAACAAGATAATGTTTCTATCTTTGCTTCACTTAAATAATTTAAATAAAATTTAATCTGAAAAAGTTAACCAAGAGGTTTTATCCTCTTACCTCACCAAGGCTTTTTGTTTTTCGAAAAAATAATTCAAAATACAAATTAAAAAGAGATTCTAGGCTTCACGGGAGAATTTTAAGCATTAATAGGAATAATTAGAAAATAACAGTAAGATTTTATCCTTAGTAGGAATAATTTTATTTTCTAAAAAAATAAGAAATACGAATAATTTAAATGAAAATTTATCCTCCACCGAGGCTTTAGATGAGGAATAAATTTATAAAATTAATCTACACAATCTAATTAGTTCACATATCAAATAAATTCTGTAAAATAGAGTTAATTAGACCCCGTCCAAACTTGGATAAGGATCTAACCAGGACTTAACCGAGGTCACCAAAATGTGCCTAAGTTGGACCGCGCCTATAGTCCTAAAATAGGACCCGTCCTCACTGGTTCGCTCCTCCAGTGACTTACCTTACTTACCTCGTGCAACTCTACTCAACTTCTTAACCTGCCAGGGCTCAACCACCCTGGTCTTTTTGCCAAGTTTCAACCAACTTGGGCTTCAGCCAATTGTCAGGCCCCACGAACCCAACTGGACTTCCTGCCAGGACTCAACCACCCTGGACTTCAGCCTGGTGTCAGGTCCTAAGTCTTTCAACCCTGCACACTTAGTAAAGAGATCAAAACCAAAAAGCAAGCCTAACTTTAACCTATTTGTCATTCATCAAAACCCAAGTTTAACTATTAGTGCAAATTGCACAAACAATCTCCCCCTTTTTAATGCAATGACAACCTGGGTTAAAGTTAGAACATACCAGATAAAGCAATGAGTCCAAAAAGAATATGCAAATGACATGCTCTAAGATCTGGAGTTTTTAATTTCTTTAAGATTTTAATTTCTAAAAACTTTAACTTCTAACTTAACCCTTAAACCCTCCCCCTTTAGCATTCATCAAAACAAAGAAATAATAAGTGCGCAAGCATTAGAAATAAACGAAGCATTCAAGTAATATGTCAGCCAAAAAAAACTTTAAGTATTTGGGAAAGAAAAAATGCATAACAAGCATACTAAGTTTCTGAACTGATTCAGAGGGGGAAGTCAAGTTCTTAATTTAACACAAACAATCTGAGAGCATAAAGAAAATGACTAGGTGTAAATTTAGAAATGACTTTTCTAACACCATTTTCAAAAAAAAACTTCCTTCAAAATATTAATCTTTTCCAAACCAATAAAGAATATCTCAAAGCGAATTAATGAAAAGGAGAAGATTTCTCCAAAATTTTCTTTTCAAAAGATCATTTAGAATATTTTCAAGATTAATTTGAGGAAAAACTTTCAAGATCATATTCGAAAGAGCACAAAAAGAGAAAGATTTTAACATATGCTCTCCTTGAACCAAGTAAGAGTTTTAGCCCTTTTTAGGTGTCTAACCTTAATTACTAGCTAACTATCTAGATGATAGTAGTGTTCACTGGGTTAGTCAAGCCAAGTAATAATGTCTAGCTCAGATTTTAACTCACGACTACTTGACTTGATCACTGTAATATGAGTATTTTACGCCCAGACTTACTGCGATGCACAGATTTAAGCATTCTGAAGTCCAGGCAAAGTCCTATGCATCTCACAACCGTTCTATGTTTTGCAAGCACAAACAAGTTATCCTTAATGTGTTTTGTGAGATGCGGCTACCTAAATCTATAGGTTCATGAAGTTTTAGGGGTCAAACTAAGGCTAAGTCCACCAATTTTTTTTTTGTTTTTTTTGTTTTTTTTAATGCTACTTTGAAATACTAAAATTAAGCCAATTAAACCAAGAATCAAAGTAATTAAGCTAATGGCCAAACAGAATATGCGAGCTGATTGTTCAAAAGAAGTAAGTGTGATCAGGTCAGTTCTAGTCTATAACATACATTCCTATTAACCTTCTTAAGTAACTAAATTCAGATTCAGGGAGTGGTTTAGTAAATATATCAGCTAGGTTAGCCTTAGATTCAACATGGTTAAGTTCAATTTCTCCTTTATTAACATGATCTCTGACAAAATGATGTTTAATTTCTATATGTTTGGTCCTAGAGTGGTGGACTGGGTTTTTGGTTAGACTAATTGAACATAGATTATCAATAAAGATTTTGACTTTCTTAAAATCCAAGTTAAAGTCTTTTAACGTATGCATCATCCAAAGTAATTGGGTTACACACTCACCCATGGCTATGTACTCAGCTTCAGTGGTGGATAGGGCAACGCAGTGCTGTTTTCTACTGAACCAACTAACTAGTGAGGGCCCTAGAAGTTAGCATCCACCACTGGTACTTTTCCTATCTAATTTACAGCCAGCATAATCTGAGTCAGAAAATCCAATAAGTTCAAATTGGGATGTTCTAGGATACCAAATTCCTAAACTTTCTGTCCCTTTAAGGTACCTAAATATTCTTTTAACTAGGGTTAGATGTGACTCTTTAGCACATGTTTGATACCTAGCACACATACTAACTGTAAAAAGAATGTCAGGTCGACTTGCAGTCAAGTAAAGTAAGCTGCCTATAACACTTCTATGATATTTAAGGTCAACAGGTTTGCCATTTGGGTCACTATCTACAGTTTGATTGGTAGCCATAGGTGTTTTAATTTCTTTTGCACTATCCATTCCAAATTTTTTAAGTAGTTCTTTAGTGTATTTTTGTTGATAGACAAAAGTACCCTCACTGGTCTGTTTTATTTGTAGCCCTAAAAAGAAAGTTAATTGGCCTACTAAACTCATTTCAAATTCATTTTCCATTACCGTTATAAAATCTTACAAAAATTTTGAGTTAGTTGAGCCAAATATTATATCATCTACATATACTTGGGCTATAAAAATATCAGTTTTTAATGTTTTAACAAATAGTGTTGGGTCAATTTTACCTTGGTTAAAACCTTTAGATACTAAATGGTTAGACAGTCTTTCATACCAGGCCCTAGGGACTTGCTTAAGTCCATATAGGGCTTTTTCTAGTTTAAAGACATAGTCAGGGTGTTCTAAGCTTTCAAAACCAGGGGGTTATCCTACATAAACCTCTTCCTTAATTATGCCATTTAGGAAGGCTGACTTAACATCCATTTGATACAATTTGATTCCTTTATGGGCTGCATAACTTAAAAGCATCCTAATAGAGTCAAGTCGAGCTACAGGGGCATAGGTTTCATCATAATCAAGTCCTTCTACTTGGCTAAACCCCTTAGCTACTAACCTAACCTTATTCCTGATTATTTCACCTTGTTCGTTAAGTTTATTCCTAAAGACCCATTTGGTTTCAATGAACTTTTTGTCTTTAGGTAAGGGTACTAAATCCTAGACTTGACTACGTTCAAATTGAGCTAACTCCTCTTGCATAGCTATGATCCAATCAGGGTCAAGTAAAGACTCTTCTACTGATTTTAGTTCAATTTTGGAAATTAAAGCAATTTGGCTAAGGTTTCTAAAGGCTGACCTAGTTTGAACCCTTAGTTCTGGATCACCTATGATTTGATCAATAGGGTGGGCTGAGCTGACACGAATAGTTCTGGTTTGGTTAGGTGAAATTTCAGTCAGATCATGGTCTTGGTCCTTAATTGGGCTTTCATCTGGGTCAGTACTGGACCTAACAAAATCAATTATTTGGTAGGTGGTTTGATCAGAGTTATTTGGGTCAAATGATTCATCAAATTTTACATTTGTAGTTTCTTCAATTCTTAGGGTAGTTTTGTTATAAACTCGATAGGCTCTACTGGTAAGGGAATAACCTACAAAGATACCTTCCTCAACCTTAGATGTAAACATTCCTAAGTGTTCTCTAGTATTTAATATATACACTTTACATCCAAATACTTTAAAATACTTAATATTAGGTTGTTTGTTATAATAGATTTCAAAAGACGTTTTTCCTAGATTTTTATTTATAGTTATTCTGTTTGGTATATAGCAGGCTGTACTGACAGCCTCGGCCCAAAGGTATTTAGGTAAGTTGTATTCATTAAGCATTGTTCTGGTTGCTTCTTGTAGTATTCTATTTTTTCTTTCTATAATTCCATTTTGTTGAGATGTTTTAGGGCAGGAGAATTGATGGTGGTAGCCATTTAATTCATGGTGGGCACAAATTAATTAACCAATTAATGTAAACAAGAACAATAAAAGAAAACTTAAGTAAGAGACACTGAATTTACTTACATTACATTACATTATATTATAGGGGGTAATTCATCCTGTAATGTAATCAAGATTATATTACAAGTTGGATTTCTTTGTTTGGAATAATTCTAAAATTGTAATGTAATGGAATCTCGATTACAAAAGTGGTTCAAGATTTGTAATCTCGATTACAAAATTAAAACCATGTAATCCGATAACATACTTTACCCTCTATTCTCGAAACCTATCGGTAGAACCTTCCGCGACCATAGCCTCGTCGGCCGGTCGACGGCGGTCGCTGGTAGCCCATCGCCGGTCGGTCGGCGCTGATCGTCGGTCGCCGGCCGGCCGGCGCCAATCGTCGGTCGTCGACCGGCCGGCGCCGATCGTCGGTCGCCGGCCGGCCGGCGCTGATCGTCGGTCGCCGATCGGCCGGCGCCGATCGTCGGTCGCCGGCCGGCCGGCGCCGATCGTCGGTCGCCGGCCGGCCGGCGCCGATCGTCGGTCGCCGGCCGGCCGGCGCCGATCGTCGCTAGCCGGCCGGCGCCGATCGTCGGTCGCCGCCGGCCGGCGCCGATCGTCGCTCGCCGGCCGGCCGGCGCCGATCGTCGCTCGCCGGCCGGCCGGCGCCGATCGTCGCTCGCCGGCCGGCCGGCGCCGATCGTCGCTCGCCGGCCGACCGGCGCCGATCGTCGCTCGCCGGCCGGCCGTCGCCGATCGTCGGTTGCCGGGCGATCGACGCCGATCGTCGGTCTCCGGTCGGTCGGGGGCGGTCGGCGGAGGCCGGCCGGCCGGCGGCGGTCGTCAGTCGCCGGCCGGCGGCGGTCGTCGGACGCCGGCCGGCGGCGGTCGTCGGTCGCCGGCCGGCGGCGATCGTCGGTCGCCGGCCGGCGGCGGTCGTCGGTCGCCGGCCGGCGGCGGTCGTCGGTCGCCGGCCGGCGGCGGTCGTCGGTCGCCGGCCGGCTGCGGTCGTCGGTCGCCGGCCGGCGGCGGTCGTCGGTCGCCGGCCGGCGGCGGTCGTCGGTCGCCGGCCGGCGGCGGTCGTCGGTCGCCGGCCGGCGGCGGTCGTCGGTCGCAGGCCGACGGCGGTCGTCGGTCGCCGGCCGGCGGAGGTCGTCGGTCGTCGGCCGACGGCGGTCGTCGGTCGCCGGCCGGCGGCGGTCGTCGGTCGTCGACCGACGGCGGTAGTCGGTCGCCGACAGGCGGCGGTCGTCGGTCGCCGACCGGCGGCGGTCGTCGATCGCCTACCGGCGGCGGTCGTCGGTCGCCGACCGGCGGCGATCGTCGGTCGCCGGCCGGCCGGCGGCAATCGTCGGTCGTCAATCGACGGCCAGTCGCCGGCGGTCGTCGGTTGCCGGCCGGCCGGTGACGGTCGTCGGTCGCCGGCCGGCCGGTGACGGTCGTCGGTCGCCGGCCGGCCGGTGACGGTCGTCGGTCGTCGGTCGCCGGCCGGCCGGTGACGGTCGTCGGTCGTCGGCCGGCCGGCAATGGTTGTCGGTCGTCGGTCGGTCGCCGGTCGGCCGGCGGCGGTAGTCGATCGCCGGTCGGCCGGCGGCGGTAGTCGGTCGCCGGTCGGCCGGCGGCGGTAGTCGGTCGCCGGTCGGCCGGCGGCGGTAGTCGGTCTACGGTCGGCCGGCGGGGGTAGTCGGTCCCCGGTTGGCCGGCGGCAGTAGTCGGTCACCGGCCGGGTGGCGGCGGTAGTCGGTCGACGGCCGACCGACGGTAGTCGTCAGTCGACGGCCAACCGACGGCGGTCGTCAGTCGACGGCCGGCCAGAGCTGATCGTTGGTCGCCGGCCGACCGGCGCCGATCGTCGATCGCCGGTCGGCCGACGCTGATCGTCGGTCGCCGGCCGGCCGACGCCGATCATTGGTCGTCGGCCAGCCGGCGCCGATCGTTGGTCGTCGATCGCCAGCGGTCGTCGATCTCCGGCGGTCTTCGGTCTTCGGTCTCCGGCCGGCCGACGGCGGTCGTCGGTCGTCGGTCGACGGCCGACCGACGGCGGTCGTCGGTCGACGGCCGACCGACGGCGGACGTCGGTCGACGGCCGACCGACGGCTGTCCTCGGTCGACGGCGGTCGTCGATCTACGGCCGACCGACGGCGGTCGTCGGTCGACGGCGGTCGTCGGTCGACGGCCGACCGACGGCGGTCGTCGGTCGACGGCCGACCGACGGCGGTCGTCGGTCGACGGCCGACCGACGGCGGTCGTCGGTCGACGGCCGACCGACGGCGGTCATCGATCGTCGATCGTCGGGCGCCCGACGGCGATCATCGGGCGACCGACGGCGATTGTCGGGAGACCGACGGCGATCGTCGGTCGCCGGCCGACCGACGGCGGTCGTAGGTCGCCGGCCGACCGACGGCGGTCATCGGTCGTCGGCCGATCGGCGGCGGTCGTCGGTCGCCAACCGTAGTCGTCGGTCGCCAATCGTAGTCGTCAGTCGTCAGCCGTAGTCGTCGATTGTCAGCCGTGAATCTTTGATTACATTACATGATGGATTACCTCTCACCAAACGCAGCCTATGGTTATAAAAGATTACATAAAACTCGTTACCAAATATAGTAATGTAATATTAATTACATTATATTACATTACAAATTTGATTACATTACCGACTCGATTACAATACCCCCTACTAAACGTAGCCTTAGTTTACAACCTGGATAGTTGCTAATTCAAGACAATAAATGCACTATTAAAATTTCTCCTTATTGAAGTCGGAGCGGCCTCTTACAAGTATTGAAAATACAAATAGTTATGCACGAAATTAGATGAATGAATGCAATAATTGTTATTTCAATTCTGAGAATTATTTGTTTACAATTTTAAAGTTATTTTAGAGTCCATCGGTCAATCGATACGCTCTATTAATCGACTAATGCTAATATTTCAACCTTACCAAATCGAATTCTCATCTTTCCCATTATCTAGTTGACCTCAATTTATCAGGACTTTCTTTGCTTAGCATTCAGTAAACCTTCACCTGCTGAGATTTTTGATTGCCTAATATTCGATCAATCTTGACCTATCGAGACTTTATAATTGTCTAGTATTCGATCAAGCTTGACTTGATAGGACTTCCGTCATTATCAAATGTTTGATCTTTCATGAACCACTTAGACTTTTTGTCTCGTTCTAACTTCATGTTGGACTTTTGACTGCCAAGTGTTCGGTCATGCATGACCCACTCGGATTTTTCTCTTGCCAACTTTCCGTTGGACATCTAATCATCAAGTGTTCCCTTAACCTTGACCCACTTGGACTTTTCTCTTGTCAATTTCCTTATTAAACTTTTAATTATCAAGTATCTGATCAACCTTAATCTATTAAGACTTTTCACTTCTAGTGAAGTATTTAATCAATCTTGACCTACTTAACTCTTCTTTCACCGTCAAATATCTGGTCAATCTTGACTTATTTAACATACTAACATATTGATCAAACATCGAAATACAAACTTGAGTCAACCCGAACTTGATCAACCTTGACCTGAGGTCGATAGTAATAACACAAATACATGGCGTTGGGTGAATAGAGAGACAACTAACAGTTGTCAGATCTGATCCCCTTCACTGAGTCATACGAGGATGATGCAGTGATTGGCATAGAGATGCTCTTTTAACATCTATATAGCTATATAAACCCTAGAGAAGATAAGTACAAAGGATTCTAAATTTTGAACTCTCTTATACACTCTCTCTTGGGCCCTATCAAGCTCTCTTTTACTTCTTCTTCTTGTTTTAGCTTAATACCTCAAGAAAAATTCTAGCTTGTGTGTTTTCCTCCTTGGTCTCATTTTTCTAGCTTGTGTGTTTTCCTCCTTGGTCTCATTTTTAATCCTCTATTGAAGTGTGTTTCAAGCCCTCTCATTCTCTTCACTGACGATCTCCGGAGAACACTCATGTTAGCCTGTTCATTGATTGATATCTTAATTATCCACAATATTTGGCCGAAAAAGACCAGTCTATGTTACTCCGATAATAATTCTTCTCCCGCACAATAGATCTAATAATAAATTAGGATTTTGGAATAGGGATCTCTGTAAAATGTTGACAATGGTATGATCATAAGAGTTCTATGGTATCTAACTTTAATCCTAACTTTTCTTTTTCTGTATTTGTTTGTTAGCCCCTAGTGGTGATTCAAAAATCAAAAGGGCATCGCCAACATGACTCCGAGTGCCTTCTATGCAAATCAAATCACGTCACAAGAGGAAGCTTCATCAGTTATATTCACTAAAAACAACATATTTGGCTGCATCACCATCATTGTCTACTATTTGTTCATGAAAATGGAGAAAAAATATATATAGAAAAAAAATCTCATTTCTGCAAATAGATAATCCCTATCTTGTTATTCCCTGTTCATATGTATGCCTACATAATCCATCCATGATTTATTTTGATTTCACTTGCTTAGGACCCATGACCCATCACTATCTCACTGGACATGCTACTAATTGCCAATATTTATTATATTTTTTATTTGACAATGTTTGTTAAACTTTTTACTTGACTTGACCTATCCAAACATATGGACTTAACTCATATTACTTAAATACCAAATATCTTAGTCTATCAGTATCGGATTTTGAAAAGTTATAATTTTATGTTTGGGTTAAATCATACCATGTTTAATATATTAAATCGAAACTCGTCCAAAAATCTATGAATTTTCAGATGTAATTCATAATGGTTTGCTCTTAGACTCAAAAAAAAATATCATTTAAAATTTTTTAAAAGATTCCGAATAATTTTTATTATTATTTTGGGCGTCTTTTGCATTATCAAAATTTTGAGAATATTTTTAACTTTTTGTTTAAAGGATTATCGTTTGTTTTGAATCAATTTTATTTAATTAAATCTAGAGACGACGTCACTGCACGTAACAATATCTTTTATTCTATGATTTTTTTCTTTGAAAATAAACTTCTAAAATAATCTGTATTATGCCCCGCATCACAAATTGGCTATAATTACATTAAAGGTGCTTTTAGTTAAAATTATTATGCACAATTTTGATTACATGATTATAAATTTATGAATAAAACATAATTTAATATTATTTAATTCAACGATAAATTGTAGAAAACTTTTCAATCCCTATTTGATCTTTATATGCACTTCCCATTTGAGATTTTCTTTGCATTCACTTCCTAATGGATTGAGTATAAAAGAGTAAAAATTGAGTATACATCAGTGAAAATTGAGTATAAAAGAGTGAAACTTGAGTATAAAAGAGTGAAAATTGAGTACACAGTTTCTTGATGTGGTGAATACAACCTTTCATACTCAAATTTCTAACTTTTATACTCAATTTTCTTCAAATAATACTCATCAAACTGTCTTGTCAATCCTATCAGGGACTGCATGTAAAGAAAAATTTGAGTAGGGATTACATGCAAAGATAAATTTAAGAATGGGGAGTTTATAAAAAATTTCCCTTAATTCAACCTCTAAAATTCTCATTTTGAAATAAAAAATTAGGAAAAAACTTGAATTTCTTTTGTTAACTCGGAAATCACGTAAAACTTCATATTTCTAAGTTAATCATATTCCAAATTATATTGCTCATATACTGATGTGACAAATATAATTAAATAACATAACCTGGATTGATAATCAAGATCATGTAAGTTTCAACCAAATATGTCCTGAAAATAAACACATTAACACTAATGAAAAAAGAGTGACAACATATTTATGATCGTGTGCTGTTTTTATCAAGAAAAAGAAAGAAATATAAAAAAAAAATGCTAAGACGTGGTTGGGGATTTTAAGAGAATTTACAGAAAGAAAATCCACAATCTCTGCAAATAGATAATCCCTATTCTCTTGCTCTGCAACTGTTCTGCTCTGCTCTGTTTTGTTCTGTTCATATACCTACCTAGCATGAGGGAGCTTGATTCCTACAGGCGAACGTCACGATCGCAGTCCTGCTGCCGGAGGGACTGGTTGGCCAGGTCGATGGCGAGGCTGCAGTTCATGGTCACATCCACATGCCGCCGGATCACCCCTAGCAACTTCACCCTCCCGCCCAACCTCGTCGACGTCGTCACCTCCAGCTCCCCTCCCACCAGCTCCTGCAGCAGCTGCGCGTCGCCGGCAACCTGCTCCGCCATTATGTCCACCGTCACGTTCATGCGGAAGGTGCGGTGCGCCCGCGAGTTCCCCGGCGGCCCGCGGGCCACGCCCAGGTCGCGCCCGTGGAAGTAGACCGCGGTGGTGCTGGGGCCGAACCTGACGCTGGCGGAGTTGGGGTTCTTGACGGACAGGTCGACCAGCAACGTCAGGTTGAGGGAGAAGAACTGCCTCGGGGCGAAAGAAAAGGAGGTCGGGATGCCGACGGCCACCCGCTGCACCGTCACGTTGTTGACTGATATCTCCGGATCCTTCACCCTGAAGACGGTGAAGGCCAGGACGACGACGACGACGGCTAGTACTACAAGGAAGACCCCGCAGCAGCCCCCGCAGATGAGGCAGCCGCGGCGGTGGCGGCGCAGGCGGCTGTCCTTCGAGGCCGGCGCTGCCTCTCCCTCCTCACCGGCGGGCAACTGCGGCGAGCTCAAAGCTAAGGGCGCGATCTGCTCCCGGCTGGCGATCATGGCGGAAGAGGGAAAT
This sequence comes from Boesenbergia rotunda, assembly GCA_024364735.1. NCBI lineage: Eukaryota > Viridiplantae > Streptophyta > Magnoliopsida > Zingiberales > Zingiberaceae > Boesenbergia > Boesenbergia rotunda. The sequence continues at coordinate 246,402 of JAGFNQ010003643.1, forward strand.
CAAGCAGAGAGATCTGATGACCTTGCGAAGAATTGTAAGAAAAAGAGTTTGCGATCTGCTTTATCTTTAATAGCGGAGTGGTTAGCAGTTGGAGATTGAGATCGAAGAGTAATGAGAGTGGATCAGTTCTTCAAGTTTGACCAGAGGAAAGGAAAACAGGAAGAAAACTACGGAATAAAGAAAGAGACTCGTCGGCGGCTGGAAGAGTCAAACGACTGTAAATGCTCCATCTCGTGCCACCCCACCAAGTGGAGCCGGCGATATGACTTCCGATGGGGTTATATATATATATATATGATAATAAATTTTATAAAAAAGTAAGTTTAATCAATTTTAAAAAAAATAAACCGAACCAATTTAACTAAATCAACGATACTAAACTTTCAAATTCATTCGGCTTGATCAATTATTTTGATTGAATGTATTTGTGGCACATATCTAGTCTTAAAATTTTTAAATTTTTAACCTTTTTGACATTTAAAAAAAATGACAACATGATATTGTATTTTCATGTTTAAATTTTCTAATTCTAAACGATCTTCAACTATTAAGAATTTTTTTCTTCAAAAAGTCGTAATAAAGTTAACTCACTTCGTTCACTCTAAATAGACATTAGTAATTACTATAAATTAACTACAAAATCACCCATAGCTGGGGGCAATAAATTGGCAAGAATAATAATAAAGAAAGTTGTTCTTATCACGTTGCAAAGGTGAAATTGTCACATTAATTATTTTTTTAAAAAACGGCTCCATACATTTTGGAAGTGATAAATTCAGAAGGATTTATTCAGTTTTAATCAGGTAGATTTTTTAGATAGAACGTGTGATATAATCTAAAATAATATTTATATCGATAAAATATTGAATGATGTATCTTTGATGGTAAACTTCAAGGAGGGATCTAAAATTATCAATTTGGAGGGTTATATATTCTAAATGACATAAATAATAATTATTATAATAATAAAAAATAATTATTATAATAATAATAATTTATAATCTTTTAATAGAATAGTTATATGAAATTTAAAAAATAAAGGATTTTTTTTTTAAATTTAGTTATCCAAGAGATTTTAACGATTAGTCTACTTATATATATTTATTTTTAAAAGAGTCAAATATTATATATAGAAAAAAAATTTAAAAATTTTTATATAAAAATAATATTATTAAAAATTTATGAGACCGTGACCCCGAGTCCCGTATAAATCCATCTAACAAACTCTATCAAGTTGTTGTTATCGTAGCATTTTAGTCGGGCAATTCTGAATGGTATTGCCAACCTCATTATTTGGCACGCAGCTAGCTGCAGTTTGGTGGCTGCTAAAACACGAACTTGCGCGTTAATGCTCACCAATTTGCTTGTCAATCACGGCGATGACTCACATGATCACCGTGTCCAATTCATGCACATATTGAATCACGTTGAATATATTTGTGTCATTTTCCAATTTATTAATTATGATCTTAATATACATTGATTAATGCACATTTATTAATTATGACCATTCGCTTGGGAATCATAAACTTGGTAAAAAAAAAAATTCAGGAATATATTATATATATTTATAATTTATAATTTTAAGATTTAGGAGTTGGATTATAATGGTTTAAGTCAATAAAATTTTTTCTATAGAGTTCAATCTTTTTTCTTGGGTTATAATTAATGTTCAAAATCAAAAATGTTAGATACTCACGGATACATTATATGTATTTAGCATTTAAGATTTTAAGATTTAGGAGTTGTGTTATAATGAGATTAAGTCAATAAGATTTTTCCTCATTAAGATTTTTTTTTTAAAAATAAAAAAACCGATGTAGACGCCTAGATTTGATCTAGGTGCCTAGATCGCAATGCTCGAATCACCGGTGCGCATAAGCGAGCGGTGAGGAGCCCACAACGGAGAACTTCTCTCTATGTATATGAAAATTTTATCATGTAAATTCATTATAAATCTTAATTATTTTTTTAGTTTGATTTTTTTAATTAATATTATAACCTAACCCTTAAACTCTAAAATCAAAATTTAATTGGTATAACTAGAGCTTAAAAAAACTTTAAAAAAAAAAATCAAAAGACACTAGGCGCGGATGAGTCCGCATGGACTTGTCTATAGCATAACTATTCACTATATATATACATATAGTTTTGATATGCTACGTGTCTTTACATGCACGACTGTGTGCAACACTCGACTCTAATTGATTAGAGGCGTCAATCGATTTGTCAATCGATTGAGGCACCTCTTGATCGAGGCGCCTGTGCACATCCACCCGCCTAGTCTCAACTAAACTATAATCCGGGGGATTGATAAACTCAAAGGGGAAGGGGACTGTATTTAGGCCAGATTACAGTCGAAATTCGACCGCAATTGATCGCGACATTACCCCTTGAATTGATTTAGAAATCAATTCGAGGTGCTGTGACGTGCCTCAATCGATTGAGGCTGGTGTCTCAATCATTGAGGCAGCAACCTCAATCATTAAGGCAACAACCTCAATCGATTGAGGTATGCCCCTAATTTAGGTGTCAATTGATTGACATTCCCAATCGATTCACTAATCAATTAGGAGACGAGTGCGCACAGATGCGCTGGATAAGTTGTACAGTATATCATTTTCACACACACACACCTAATGGAAAAAACTTTAAATTTTAAATGGCATAATCGTAAACTAAATAAAAAATTATATGTGTGTGTGTGTGTGAAGTTGTAGGCGTGGACTCGTCCGTGCTTAACATATTTCTTTAACTTGCGATTATGCTATTTAAAATTTTGTCGCCTTTCTCTTTATATATATAATGTATCTTGCGCTTCGAACTGATTAACCCTGGAGGTAATTGGTTCGACCCTATACAAATTTCTCACTGACCACTATATATAGTAATCGGGAAGCACTCACAAAGACTCATCAAAACAGCCAATATTTTTAGAGTTATCGTCCTACTAGATAAAAATCCTAGCAGTGCTAATAGTTGGGACTCCACTGATAGATGCCTGGTTAGCTATTTAAAGGACCTAATCTCTATACAATTGCCTGAGGGCTAGAGTGGGGTGCTTATATTAGAGCAAAAAATGATAACGCTCATCCTAGACAACTTAGTATCACCAATCCCCGACTAAGTACAAATAGGTTAATCATGAGCAACATTTTATCTTATCACAACAACTTTTTGTATAAGGAGGTCAGATATGATTTTACACCCACTAGAAATTGATCCCAAAATTTATTGGAGCATACTAAAGTGTGGTGCTTATATTGTAGCAATTACACTGAAGTATGGTGCTTATATGATGCTATAGAAATCCCCACGGGATGAATTGATGGTTAGTGCATGAGTGTTGCCATCTTGAGGTCTGGGGATCAAAACCTGGCAAAGCTAATGTACTCATCTTGCCCATCTGCTAACCACAACATCTGGGCTAGTAGCTTTCGCGATTTATCTCCTCAATGTTGGTCTTGGGACGGGTTGGCGGATGTGCTGGGGCCAAGCGAATCACCTTTTTACCACCTTATATGATGCTATAGAAGTTGGATATTAATCACCTCCGTGTTGATATTGGGACGGATTGACAAGAGCGCTGGAGTGAGCGAATCGCCTTTTTGCCACCTTATATAATGCTATTGAAGTTGGATACCCCCCTCTCTCTATATATATATTAGAGTAAAAAGTGATATTGTTTATCTCAGATAGTCAAGTATCATAGATCCTATGATAAAATATATACAGATAAATTATGAGGGATATTTTGCTTAGTACAGTTACCCTTTATATAGGGAGATCGAAAATCCAATGAGATATTTTATATCCTTCTAAAATTGATTACGAGATCTATTAAAATAAATATCTATATATATACATTTTATATCCGGGGGAATTATAGGACGCTATAGAAACTCGCTGTCTCATTTGTTGTTGCTCGTTTGAGCTTATTGAATGAGCTTTCTTTTGTGATATTATTGAACCTGCATATATAGATTAATGTGCGTTAGAGAGCTCGTTCGAAATTATCTCAGCGAGATCCCTTTGATTCAAGTAAGACTAACTGATTAAGACGAAAGAATGATCAACAGATGAGATGACAAAGAATAAGTGGCGGAGCCAGACTACTTGGACTAATTTTTTTTTACCGAAAATCCCGGACTGGTCGACCGAAAGGCCTCAATTGTGGCGATCCCCGACGAGTTCACCGTGCCCCCAGGGTATAGTTTGGTTCGAGACGGCGGCCGAAGGCCGCCAGTAGTGTCCGATCGACGATCGGACGTCGGACGTGCCGTCGATTGACGGTCAAAATTTTCACTGAGGCATCATTTTCACTGTGCGTATCATTACTCTTTCTCTCTCTGTATATATATATATAAAGTAATGCTCTACTGTAGACCGCACGCTGCGGACCGCGTGCGCGACCATAGGGCCAGACCGATCAGGCCCTTGCCTGATCGGTAACTAGACCGATCAGGCCTTTGCCTGATCGGTCTGGCAGAGAGGTCCGCACGGGGAGTCCGCAGCAGAGATAATTTGTATATGTATATATATATAATACTAATTTTCTTGAAGGAAGCGTATCTATTTCATATTCACTAATTAAAGTCTTTGCAATTGGGACTGTTATAACGGCTACATTAAATTGACCTTTCATACACTAATTAAAGTCTTTGCAGTTGGCACTGTTATAACCGCCGCATTAAATTGACCTTCGTATAGAAACCCTCATATATTTGGGCTCTTGAGTCTTTGGCTTTTGGATGATTGGATACTCGGGTTTGGGTACTCGATGCTCGGTAGTCGGGTCCTCGGGTGCTCAAGCACTTGGGCTAGTGTGATTCAAGTCTTGAGCTCCCAGACTGAGCACTTGGGCTCGTGTAATCAAGTCTTTGATTTCCAAGTGCTCAGGCTTTGATTCCCAAAGTGCTCTTGGGTTCTCAATGTTAGAGCGCTCAACACTCAACAGCGCAACTCACTCGGATGCTCGAGAAGGTAATCCACTCAAGTGCTTAAGTGCTCGCGTGCTCAATTTTTGATCTGTTTTGTAAAAGAGATTAATTCAATATGATTCGAATGATCGGATCAAATCATCGGATCAAATCAAATAATAGAATTATTATAATAATTATAACGAAATTATTCTAATAGTTATAATAGAATTATTCTAATAATTCATAATTTGATTTGATCCGATAACTTAATTCAATTATTCTAATTATATTGAATTAACTCTTTTATTGTGCTCAGGTGATCGACCTCATCCCCTTTAACGCTTGGTCGCTTGGCCACTCGAGCGCTCGAGCACCTGGTCGCTTCATACGATCGTGTGGTTAGCTTGGGATTAGGCCACGTAGATAAGAGTCAAGATAAATGTGCCAAACTTTCTTGGATTTCACCTTTCATCTCGATCTCATTTCCTCCTGTCTTTAAAACAAAAGATAAAAAGAAAAAGAAACAAAATTAAGGATACGTTTGGTAAGCGAATTTAGAAAGCAAGAATGTGAATGAAATCTATATCATTCCTATTTATTATGTTTGATATACGGGAATCAGAATTAAAATATGAATATGATACTCTTGATTTTATAACCCAACCTTTACTAGGTTATCACTAAATCCATAAACCCCTCAATTAAAACTCATTACCATAGCCATTGCCGAATATATACCAAGCGCCTCCTAATTCATCTATGATTGTCCGTTAAGAGATCGATCACTGCAAATGCAAAAAAAGCAGAAAGAGGAAGGGAAGGAACAACCACGAGGGAGGTACTTGAAGATCAAGTTACTAACCAAGTGCAACATTGAGCAGCGAGAGCAGGCAAGTGCAGTATTGTGCCTGTGGTCCAACGGAATGAACTCCGTTGGCAGCGTCTTCTTCAACCAGAGCAGCCATGCTCGGTTGGATGGCGTAGAAACAACATGCTGCATTGACCATGTGGAATAGTGTCTTTGAGATAATGAAGTATTCTTTTCACACTTTTTCAATTTTGTTCAGTAGGAGTATGCATGAACTGACAAGCACGATTTACTGCAAACGTAATATCAGGGCGCGTGATATCAAACAAATTTCTATTTCTTATATCTCTACAGAAGATCAAATTGTTGATATCTTTACCAAACCATTATCCAAACAACGTTTTAGCAGATTATCATGCAAATTTAACGTCAGAGATCTCCCGTTAAGTTTGTCGGGGTTAAAAGAGAATAAATTAACGAAGTCAAATATTATTAGATATTTTCTTAGTAATATGTTAATTGACAGTTTCTTAATAAATCTGTTAATTAATAGTTTCTTATTAAATTTATATTATTATATTAGAATTTTTTCTTATTAATGTAACAACCCACCTTCTGGTACTAAGCTTTAAGGCGGATCACTACTAACTAACTGACTAATTACTGATTTCTAATAATGCTCTGATACCACTCTGTGACGGCCCGCCTCCTTAACTTCTCTCTCTCTCCCTTAAGGCGGGCGCCACATTCACTTAACCTTAACTTTACCTTATTCTTATCCTTAGGTTATAACTACTTGACTTCCATTAACTTGCTCTGAATTTTTTTCCTTTTAAAAAAAAACTTTCATTTTATTTGCTTTGCAAGGATTTGACCCCTAGACCTCTTAGTTGTAAAACTAAAACACTAACAAGCTGCTCTATACCACTTCTTTTCAATGGTACTAGTCGACTGCTATATAGCCAGTGGACTGGTATCGGCCACAGAAACTTTCTGTGCCCAGCACCAGTCGACTGGCCTCATGGCAGTCAACTGGTGCATCGAACAAAAACTTTCTGTTCGATAGGGCAGTCGACTGGTTCTGAACCAGTCGACTGGCACGCCTGAAAACTTACATTTCAGACCTGAAAATCATCTCCAACGATCCACAAAACATATACTTTCAAGACATACAAAGACATAACTCCATTTCTATACTCTATACTAGTTTTATGAACATTTTAGCAACTCAAAACGAATCCAATAACTTGAAATTAGAATCCTTGCGAGATTTAACAAAACTATCAAAACGTAAGCAAAACACTCTAGAGTTTGTACCAAACTTAACCTCTATGCGTAGTTTAAACAAAGTCATTCATTCTACCACTTCAAAACACCAAAACACATGTTCTACAAGACTTAGCCCAAAGATCTCTCCCACGGTTCCGCCGCCACTGAACATCAAAGCAAGTCCCTTCGCCTCCTTAACTTATGCTTTTTTCTTTACCTTTATCTGCAATAGAAGGAAAATGCAACTAATAAGCAAATTGCTTAGTAAGTAAATCATAACTCACAAATCCAAACGATAAGGGATAAACATGCTCTTTTCAAAGAATGCTTGCTTCAAAATACATGCACTTGGAAATATTTGCACATGAGAACTTTCCTACACTCATCATGCTCAATCATGATTGAATACATTTACTAGCATCAAAACACTTGCAAACTTAACATGCTCATGATTTCTTTTGAAACTTACTAATGATACATTTCCATACTTTAAAATACTAACTTCCTTGCACTTTCTCTTTAACATGTTTATATCGTAACCATGTCAACATACATAACCAAACATGCACTTAAGGAAATTGAAACACTTACATAAACTCATATACTTCAAAATAATAATCAACTTTCTCAGGCCTTGACACTGTACCATGGTATCAATGTACCAATGCGCGCATCCCTAATAGGTTTCGGGGTAGCTAGCCACCGCACCCTATTAGAGCTTCTTTCTAACTTTCTGTGGGCCTCTCTTTTGCCTGGTACATGTCACTTTACAAAAGTAAAATACTTTCTTATTCATAAGGTTTATACTTATCAAGCTATCTTTCTTTTTACATAAATCTTTGCACTACAAAACTTTACCTTTCTCACTTGGAACTTTCATCGAGCACCTTGCGTGCTCTTAACCCAAAACTCAATTTTGGGACTTTTCAAGAACTTGGTCTTTCATACTTAGATCACACATATAAAAATCTACTCCAATTCAAGTTCTATGATTAAAAACATGTATTCTTGAGAAACTTAAATCACACAATAAACAATATTCTCCAAGCATGCACTTAGATTACAAAATCAAGGTTCTACAACGAGAAAACTACATGCGAAGCTACTCCTATTGCAGGTGAGTGATTTACTTACCCTTTTCTTGAAGAAAACTCACTGAGTATCTCGAAATTCCTAGCGTAGGGTTCTTTTCCTCTTCCTTTGCAAGAAAACTCCACTTCTTGGCCCTAGGGAAGAAGCCCTAGGCTCTCCACTCAAGAGGAGGAAGAAAGAGGAAGAAAACACTTGTTTTCTCCCTGTTTTCGCAGCCCCCAAGCTCCCTGTTCGCGCAGCCTCTCCAAGCCCTAATGGGGTCTTAACTCAACTTAAGTGGAAGTTTGAATACCTCTTCATGAAACGGGCTAAATCAACTATAATATTATTTCGTTTCATCCTTTTTTGTGCTTGATGCCCTAGCCCAGTTGGTTACCCGGACGCCCTTAAGGCCTTGCTTGCCTTTTGGTCGCGGGATCAAATCCCACCCGACCCCTTATTTTTTTCTTTTTATTTTTAATCCGAAAAATGCTATAAAATTCTGAAAAATCCCTAATAATACCAGAAAATTATTGGGTGTTACAATCCTCCCTACCTTATAAAATGTTCGTCCTCGAACTTAGAACAGCTCTGGATACCTTTGCCTCATGCTATCTTCTGATTCCCAAGTTGCCTCTTCATACTTCTGATTCAGCCATAAGACTTTCACTAATGGTACCACTTTGTTCCTCAGCTTCTTATCTGCTCGATCTATTATCTGAATAGGTCGACTTTCATAACTGAGATCTTCTTGCACTTGTACCATCTGTGGCTCAATGATAGATACCATTTTATTGATTATTTTAATTGCTAAAATCCATGTTTGACCCATGTTTTACTTGCTTAATTATGATTTTACCCTAGGTTTTAGGATTTCCTATTAATTTGGACTTAATTACAAATTTACACATTTTTTGGATTATTTAGCCACTAATTTTCTGATATATTTTTGTAGGCATGAAAGATCCTGGACCTAGGGCATACTGGGTCAAACTTGAGTCGGAAGTGGAACCGGATCGAATTATCATGTTTTGGATTAATCCAGGCCGTCCGATTCAAATGCGGCTAGATCTGAGCCATCCGGGACCATCTGAAACAACCAGAGCTAGGGTTAGGGTTGATCGAGCACCCTGATCAAGATCTGAAGGTTTCATCCCAATCAGAGTTCAATCAACCGTTGGATCAAGCTTGGAGGGCTCTAGATCGTCCATTCAAAGACTAAGTTGATCTGGACCATCCGTTGCACATCTGGAGGATCCGAGCTACCACGACGCAGATCCTGACCCCAGCTCATCATCATCAAAGTTTGGCTCCAATCAGAGCAAGATCAGCCGTTGGATTTTCTCAAAACAATCACAGTTGTCCATGCTTAAGTATTTAATCAAATTTCCTAGCTCCTTCCTCTTCGTCACATCTCCGCCGTTCTTCATCTTCTTCGCGAGTTCTTAGCATTTTCTTCCGTAGTTCTTCATCAAAGGAGGCGCGTCCACTCAATCCTTCACTAGAACTAGTGCTAGGTCAGTGGAGAGAGTGCTCTGTGAAATTTCCAGATCGGATTTTGCCCAAGATAGAGTTTCGTGAGGTTTCAGTGGCTCTATCATTTGATTTCATCAATCTCAGTTGTGCACCATCTTCATTGCATCCGAGCTTGCTGGAGGGGTTCCCTGGAAGGCTCGGAGCATTCCCAAACCTTTATCGCAATCCACCACAGCGAGGTTGAAGCAATCGGTTGCTGTTTTCAGTTTGGGCATGGTTTGAATGGATTTGCAGCAGAGACAGATTTTCCACTGAATTGCTGAGCTTGCGGGTTCGAGGCTCACTCTTGCTTGACGACCAAGAAGCATTCGAGCTAGGGAAGCATTAAGGAGTAGATTTTTTAAGCTAATTTCAGTTGTTTTAGCTGTAAATTTCGTTTCTGCCTCGTTTCTTACTGTTTCTGAATTTCATATTGGTTAAGTTGGTTTAATGCAATTGTTTCTGCTTAATTAGGTTTATGTCCTTCAAGTTGAGTAGTTTAGGAACTTGTTTAGTGATAGAGTGAGTTAAATTTCAGTTTACTTTAGCTTATATTGTTGCGTGCCATTTTGAAACCTTGCGTATCAGCCTCTTGCCCTGTTCTGAATTTTATTTCAGTTTCGAGTTTTTCAGATTGTTTTCAAATCGTTTAGTGTTTAGTTTATTCCCTGCAGTTAGAGATCACATTTAGGGTGTGAATTTAGTTGATCCAAGTTCTTTTCGTATGTAATTGCATTTCTGAAATCTGTCCATGTCTGAAATCTGTCCATTTCTGAAAATTGCAGCTTGCGTATCAAGTGGGAGCTGCAATTTTCAGTTTTGTGTTCTTAATTTGAGTCAGTTATATTAGTTCTTCTTGGTTTGCGCATTCAATTTCAGTTGCTAGGTTCGTTTTGCTTTTCGTTTGAAATTTTATTTCTGCAGTAATCTTTTCTGCATTTCTGAATTTCGATTGCTGCAATTCAGCTTCAAATTCTGCTATTCAGAATTAATTCCTGCAATTCCGGGTTATTTCAGAACTTTAGTCATCAGTCTCTGAAGTTTATATCAAGAGAACTTGGGATCTTCTCAACCTTTCTGAACATGAAGTTTTTGCAATTAAACTCAGCTTTCGAACTGATATAAGCAATCAATTCATTTCTGAACTTGTTGATTTCATCACTACTGAATTCATGTCTTGGTTCTGATTTCCTTCATTTACTTTTGCTTAGCACTTTTCGAATGGGTTGTCTTCCAAGTTGTATCAACCAAATTCAATTCTGAAGTGTCAAGTTACAGTTCTGCATTTGGCAGCAGCTCTCGGCACATGAACACCTCCTTGAGTATCAAGTTGCTTCATCCTTTTCACTATGTTTCAAGTGAAATTCTAGCATTAGTTTGTGCCAAGTTGAATGTAAATTTTAATGTGCATTTAAGCTTGAAATCAGCTTCCTGCGTAGTCAGCTCGGTTTTAAATTGAAATCTCACAATTTCAGCAAGTTAAGCTTGCAATTTCTGCACTTGGGCCAAGGAAAGTTTTGACACTGACCTTGTATCAGTTATTTATGGATTGTTTGCATGTGGTTGGTCGTAAGAGGTAATTTTTTAGGAAAATCTCTGAATAGTATCAACCATAATTAGAATCGATCTAATATCATGCTTTGATTTTCTGAATGTTGCAACATTACATTGCATTGGTCGATTTAATTGCCATTGATTGAATTGTTGATTACCATCATTTGTTTGGCTCATTAGCCAAGTTCATCTGCTTCCATTAAATTTCCATGTCTATTTGAACCCAAATCCAATCTACATTCGAAACCCAAAAAATACAAACGACACATTAATACAAGCTCGAATCAAACACGACAACTAGCCCCGAGAAAAAATACGACCTGTGGCCCCTATATTACATTTTCATACTTTTGATTGTAAAAGGGTTTCCAGCATTTCATTTATATTTAAATCTGATGAGCCCACACTTTCGTGACAATTTAATCTAGTATTTCGGGCGTCATCAAATTTTTGGCACCGTTGCCGGGGAAGCAACTAGTTGATTTGTTTGATTTTTGCTTGTATGCTTTTGGATATATCATTGGGTTCTATTTTATTGTGCTTTATTTTTGTATACGGGTGCTGCCATTTTTTCTTGTTTGTTTTGTGACAGGGCTGCAAGATCAAAATGTGGTCATCAGAGTTCTGTAAAGAAATAGAAGAGGCATTGGAGGAGTTGAAGTGTAGGGTTAAGGAGTTGGACTACCAACTAACACCCAACAGTGATTCATCTACTTACCAGCAGCCGTGCCCACAATTTCAGCAATCACATTCGAATTTTCAACGACCCAATTAGTTTTTTCAGCCACATTTACAGCAATTCCAGCAACTAGAGCAACTTCAGCAGCCACCACAACAATTTCAACCGCAATTTCAATAATTTCAGCCAATTCAACCAATTTTCCAGCAAACTCAGAATGGGCAGCCACTATTCCAAGATTTTCAGCCCCAAATTCAGCAATTTCAGCCCAACTTTCAGCCACCTTATCAACAAGATCAATCACTTTTTCAAGGAATTCAGCAAGGGTGTCAAGGTAATTTGAATTTTCAGCAACCACCCTTCCATCAAGTTCAACCAAACCCAAATTTTTAGCATTTTAACCAAGATTTCCAGCAGCCTTTTGCAAGTTTTCAGCAGGGAAATAACCAATTTCAGCCTCAACCTCAGCCATGGCAGCAAGAATTTCAACCTATACAGAATTTTCAACAAACTCTTCAATATTCACAGCCATACGAGCCAAATTTTCAGTTTCAAAACCAGAATTTCCAGCCCACTCAACTTCAGTGTTCACCACCACAATATCAACCTCAGATCCAAGAATTCCAGGGCTACAATTTTCAGCAATTTCCACCAAGTGGTGAACTAACTTTTCAGCAGTTTAATCAGCCTGTTCAACCATTTGATCAACCCCCACAGTCTCAATTTCAACAAATGTTTCAACAAGAGCTTCAAAACCTCGAAAGGCAAATGGAACAAGTGGCTAGTGATTTGAATCAGATAAAAGCCCAAAGATCAGAACAATTGACTTCTCAAGCTCCTTTTAATTCTGAGAGCCCCGGAGTTGGATTTATATCAGTTCAAGGTGACCCTAGTGCAGGGCCAAATCTTTCTTTAATGGATCTTGCAATTTTGGAAGAAGAAGAAGAAATCATCAAATATAGGGCACCTACAACATGCATCCCTCCGGAGATTCCTATTCAAAATTCATTGCAAAATTTTTCAGCTCAAGAAGAAGAAACTGAAGCTCCACAGGACCATTCTAGACTTTTATTTTTTGATGATAGCATTATTGATGGTCCTAATTTTTCTGATATTGTTATTGCAGATATTGCAGAAGAAGAATGCATAGGAGATGATTCCATAGGTGTAGGGGATTGCACTAAGCCCCAGGGACCACCACAATTGACTGGTACATTAGAAGATTCAGAAGATGAACCAGAAAGTGTAGGGACTTGCATGGTGGAAGCAAGCACCCAAGGATCACCTAGTTTAGTTGAGTGTCTACCAGAACCTGAACCTGAAGAGGAGCATGTACTTGACCAGGAGGAGGCCATGGATACATCTACTCTTGTAGAACCTCCAGGTATTCTCCAGCATGCTCAGGTAAGTATTTCTCCTCTTTGTCCAGAAAAATTCAGCGAGGTACCTAGTGCTGACTTTATTGATTCTGATGAATTTATTGATATACCTTGTGTAGAGATTGTTTGTGAAAATCCAATAGAGGTACCAAATATTGATTTCCTTGGTCGTACTGCATTACTTGATACATCTCTTGTAAATATGAATTGTGAAAATTTTTTAGAAGTGCCTGGAATTGATGTTATTTATTTTGATGAATCTCTTGCTATATCTTATGCTGAGGTTGAATGTGAAAAACTTATGGAGGTATCTGAGATTGATTTCATTGGCTCTGACACATTGCTTGATACATTCTTGATAGGAAATAATTGTGAAATTTCTATTGATGTGCCAGAAATTGATTCCTTTATTTGTGATGAGTTTCTTGATATACCTTTGGAAGATATTACTTATGAAAAATTCATTGAGATACCAGAATTTGATTTAATTGGATATAATGCAGCTTTGGATTCATTTCATGCAGAGACTGAATTTATATCATTTCTTTTTGACCCTGAACGCTTGAGAGAGGTATTACATGTTTTTGCAGGGTCCAGAAGACTTCAGGAGTGGGTGCTCCAACTAAACAGACTTCAACCTCCTGGAAGGACTTCTGAAAGGCATCAAGAAGGAGGAGAAGATCTTACTTTAATTCGAAGCACTCCATTCCTTCAATGGATTTTGAACCTGAATCGCCTTAGGCCACCAGAGAAATTTTTTGTGAAGTTTAAGTGTGGGGGAGTCCAAATTCTCTCAGCCACCCAGACTCTTCCACTACCACGATGGAGGCTGCTTCTGGATAGGCTCCGTCCACCAGAATAAAGGGAAGATTGTTCTTTCTTGTATTTTCTTTTATTGCATGTTTCATATTTTTATGCTTTCTAGAAGTAGAATTTTTCTTTTAAATTGAGTCCTTGTCAATAAATGCATGTTATTTCTTTTAGCACTTTTTCTTGCATGATTAAGAATAAATGTATCCCTCTAGGTTATTCCATAACATTTTAGAATCTCTTAGAAAATTAATTAAATTTGGTTGTTAAAACTCAGAGTTTGAGCTAATGAATGAATTCTTGGATGCTTGAGTACTACTTTGCTTTAGATTCTTAATTGATAATTTGAGATGAATTATTTTTGCCTAGTGAGAATTAGCCTTATATTTGTGATACATACATGTTATTGTACTCTAAAACTTGCTTAGGTTCTTTCAAAACCATATTTCAATGATTGGATCACATCTATAGAGACTAATCCATTTGTTTTCCTTTCCACATCAATTTTTAGCAATAATCATGTTTATTCTCTTTTTCTTTACTTATCTCCTACGCTTACCCATTTTTCTATGGACTTGTTTGCTTTGAATGTTTCTAATGCTATTTTGCCCGAGACGGACAAAGATTCAAGTGTGGGGGAGTGACTAGCTTTTTGGAAAGATTTGGTATCAAGGAGGCACTTCAATTCGAAAAAAAAAAATTTCATGTGCCAAGTGAGTGATGTTTGGTGCCAAAAATGAGCAAGAGAGGTGGGAGCCATTGGAGACTTAGATTCTTTACTACATTTTGAAGATCAAAGTGGCATGCAATGAAAAGAAAAAAAATCTGCAATGCAAGAAAAAGAAAAAGAGATGGCACAGATTAAGCAAAAGTTGTGCCAAAATGAAGTTAACTTGAGTCGGAATTGGCTTGGCTCAAAAGTTGGGAAGTCAGGATCAGCAACCTTTTGTTGGAAGTCTGAATTGAGAGGGCTGTGAGGCTGATTAGAAGCTGAACACAGCTGGAAAAATTTGATCCAATGCAGAGAATTCTGTGCCAAAAGGAAAATCTGTGAAGCTGATATGATTAGAAATGACTTGGATTAGAACTTGAACTGAATGGCAACTAATAAGAATTGAATTCGGCTGAATTGTAAGCTGACCAGATCTAATCAAGGTAGAGAATCTGTGCAGGAATTTGAGTCAAAAACAGTTTGTGCAGAAAATGGAAAGAAGTAAGCTGAATATGATATGATGCTGAACTGTTCGGAAATTGAAACAATTGCAAAGGTGCAAACAAGGAGTAAGAATAGAACTTTTCACCAGTTAGTAAAAGTTTTGGAGATCAGAAATGTTGAAGGGTTGAGCTAAAAGTTGGGCTGAAGCAGTTTGTGAGCAGAACTTGTGTCAACTTGAGGCTGAATTGGATTTTTCTGGGCTGTGAATCAGAGAACAAAATTCGGAAATGCATCAAAGAATGTTGAGTACATCACAGCTGATCAGAAACAAAATGGTGGATGTTGGGATGCTTTAAATCAGAATAGGAAAAATCAGAAAAGAAAAAAAAATGGTAGGGCCACAATTCCAAGTGAAGCATTTAGGTTTTCCACTACCATTTGCTCAACAACTTCTAGATGCCAACAGATATGAAAGAATTAGAGTGTTGCAAGATCTGATATGCTCCAGCTAAGACCAATTGCAGAAGAAAAAAAAATAGAACACAGTTTGAAGAGAAATCAGAGAAAAAAAAAGAGAAACAAGAGCAAGTTGGCACACCATTGACTTGGCACCATAAATCAGTGAAGATTTCCACATCTGGATCAAAGCTTTATTCCATTTCATTTCTGACCTTACAAGAAAGAAAGAAAGAAGAAAAAGAAGAATCAGAAAGAGAAGAAAGGAAAGTGGCACAAAATTGGCAAACTTGGCACATTGAGATCAAATAGGTTTTTCTTCACCCAAATCAAAGGAATTGTTCAGATTTTCACTCCACCACTCAGATTTGATTTGAAGAGAGGCAAAGCACATTGGAAATATCCTCAAGCACTCAAATCTTCCACTTTATCCATTTTCCCATTTTCTTGGCTTTTATTCCATTTCTCACCATTTTTTATGCTTTTCATTTGTTTTTATAGTTGTTGATCCTAATCATGAATAATGGTGGAGATTAGATAATAAGCAAGCCTATGGTAGTGCAAGAAACATGTGTGTAAGAGTGAGTTCCACTTTCATCATCAACTTAGAACTTAAGGAGAGAGCCACCAAAATTTTCCTTGAAAGACTAGTGATTTAAATTCATCTCAATGACTCATGATGGATGAAAAGGCTAAGTTGTTGATTTAAGTACAAGATACTAATCCATAGAGCTTAGATTTATGAGAATTGACAACCTTAGGTAATTTCTTTTCATTTGCTTCTAATTATGCTTAAGTAAATCTAGGGAAGACATACTTAGTAGTTTCGCGAGACGCTCAAGGCTAAGTGTGGGGGAGTTGATAGATACCATTTTATTGATTATTTTAATTGCTAAAATCCATGTTTGACCCATGTTTTACTTGCTTAATTATGATTTTACCCTAGGTTTTAGGATTTCCTATTAATTTGGACTTAATTGCAAATTTGCACATTTTTTGGATTATTTGGCCACTAATTTTCTGATATATTTTTGTAGGCATGAAGGATCCTGGACCTAGGGCATACTGGGTCAAACTTGAGTCGGAAGTGGAACCGGATCGAATTATCATGTTTTGGATTAATCCGAGCCGTCCGATTCAAATGTGGCTAGATCTGAGCCATCCGGGACCATCTGAAGCAATCCGAGCTAGGGTTAGGGTTGATCGAGCACCCTGATCAAGATCTGAAGGTTTCATCCCAATCAGAGTTCAATCAACCGTTGGATCAAGGTTGGAGGGCTCTAGATCGTCCATTCAAAGACTAAGTTGATCTGGACCATCCGTTGCACATCTAGAGGATCCGAGCTACCACGAGGCAGACTTGACCCTAGCTCATCATCATCAAAGTTTGGCTCCAATCAGAGCAAGATCAGCCATTGGATTTCCTCAAAACAATCACAGCCGTCCATGCTTAAGTATTTAATCAAATTTCCCAGCTCCTTCCTCTTCGTCGCGTCTCCGCCGTTCTTCATCTTCTTCGCGAGTTCTTAGCATTTTCTTCCGTAGTTCTTCATCAAAGGAGGCGCGTCCACTCAATCCTTCACTAGAACTAGTGCTAGGTCAGTGGAGAGAGTGCTCTGTGAAATTTCCAGATCGGATTTTGCCCAAGATAGAGTTTCGTGAGGTTTCAGTGGTTCTATCATTTGATTTCATCAATCTCAGTTGTGCACCATCTTCATTGCATCCGAGCTTGCTGGAGGGGTTCCCTGGAAGGCTCGGAGCATTCCCAAACCTTTATCGCAATCCACCACAGCGAGGTTGAAGCAATCGGTTGCTGTTTTCAGTTTGGGCATGGTTTGAATGGATTTGCAGCAGAGACAGATTTTCCACTGAATTGCTGAGCTTGCGGGTCCGAGGCTCACTCTTGCTTGACGACCAAGAAGCATTCGAGCTAGGGAAGCATTGAGGAGTAGATTTTTTTTAGCTAATTTCAGTTGTTTTAGCTGTAAATTTCGTTTCTGCCTCGTTTCTTACTGTTTCTGAATTTCAGATTAGTTAAGTTGGTTTAATGCAATTGTTTCTGCTTAATTAGGTTTATGTCCTTCAAGTTGAGTAGTTTAGGAACTTGTTTAGTGATAGAGTGAGTTAAATTTCAGTTTACTTTAGCTTATATTGTTGCGTGCCATTTTGAAACCTTGCGTATTAGCCTCTTGCCCTGTTCTGAATTTTATTTCAGTTTCGAGTTTTTCAGATTGTTTACAAATCGTTTAGTGTTTAGTTTATTCCTTGCAGTTAGAGATCACATTTAGGGTGTGAATTTAGTTGATCCAAGTTCTTTTCGTATGTAATTGCATTTCTGAAATCTGTCCATGTCTGAAATCTGTCCATTTCTGAAAATTACAGCTTGCGTATCAAGTGGGAGCTGTAATTTTCAGTTTTGTGTTCTTAATTTGAGTCAGTTATATTAGTTCTTCTTGGTTTGCGCATTCAATTTCAGTTGCTAGGTTCGTTTTGCTTTTGGTTTGAAATTTTATTTCTGCAGTAATCTTTTCTGCATTTTTGAATTTCGATTGCTGCAATTCAGCTTCAAATTCTGCTATTCAGAATTAATTCCTGCAATTCTGGGTTATTTTAGCAACTTTAGTCATCAGTCTCTGAAGTTTATATCAAGAGAACTTGGGATCTTCTCAACCTTTCTGAACATGATGTTTTTGCAATTAAACTCAGCTTTCGAACTGATATAAGCAATCAATTCATTTCTGAACTTGTTGATTTCATCACTACTGAATTCATGTCTTGGTTCTGATTTCCTTCATTCACTTTTGCTTAGCACTTTTCGAATGGGTTGTCTTCCAAGTTGTATCAACCAAATTCAATTCTGAAGTGTCAAGTTACAGTTCTGCATTTGGCAGCAGCTCTCGGCACATGAACACCTCCTTGAGTATCAAGTTGCTTCATCCTTTTCACTATGTTTCAAGTGAAATTCTAGCATTAGTTTGTGCCAAGTTGAATGTAAATTTTAATGTGCATTTAAGCTTGAAATCAGCTTCCTGCGTAGTCAGCTCGGTTTTAAATTGAAATCTCACAATTTCAGCAAGTTAAGCTTGCAATTTCTGCACTTGGGCCAAGGAAAGTTTTGACACTGACCTTGTATCAGTTATTTATGGATTGTTTGCATGTGGTTGGTCGTAAGAGGTAATTTTTTAGGAAAATCTCTGAATAGTATCAACCATAATTAGAATCGATCTAATATCATGCTTTGATTTTCTGAATGTTGCAACATTACATTGCATTGGTCGATTTAATTGCCATTGATTGAATTGTTGATTACCATCATTTGTTTGGCTCATTAGCCAAGTTCATCTGCTTCCATTAAATTTCCATGTCTATTTGAACCCAAATCCAATCTACATTCGAAACCCAAAAAACACAAACGACACATTAATACAAGCTCGAATCAAACACGACAACTAGCCCCGAGAAAAAATACGACCTGTGGCCCCTATATTACATTTTCATACTTTTGATTGTAAAAGGGTTTCCAGCATTTCATTTATATTTAAATCTGATGAGCCCACACTTTCGTGACAATTTAATCTAGTATTTCGGGCGTCATCACTCAATCACTTGGTTGGCATCTGGGATATGCTTCTTTAGCATTGAGACATGGAACACATTGTGTATTGCTGACATCTCTGAGGGTAGCTCCAACTCATATGCTACTTTGCCAACTCTTTTCGTCACTGGGTAGGGCCGTACGTATCGAGGACTTAGCTTGCCTTTCTTGCCAAATCTCATCACACCCTTCATAGGAGCTACTTTGAGGAAAACTGTATCCCCAACTTCAAACTCTAACGGCCTACGGCGTACATCGGCGTAGCTCTTCTGCCTACTCTGAGCAGTCTCTATCCTCTGGCGGATGCTCTTTATAGCTTCTGTGGTATCATCTATAAGATCAGTCTGTGACCCCATTTCCTTCTTCTCACTACCTTCATACCAACAGAGGGGAGATCTACACTTCCTACCATAAAGAGCTTCATAGGGTGCCATACCAATAGTGACTTGGTAACTGTTGTTGTAGGCAAACTCAGCTAAACACAAATACTTGCACCAACTGCTCTTGAAGTCTAATGCACAAGCTCTGAGCATATCTTCTAAAGTTTGATTCACTCTCTCTGTCTGTCCATCGGTCTGGGGATGGAAAGCTGTGCTAAACATCAGTTTGGTGCCTAGCGCTGTCTGTACGCATTCCCAAAAGTGTGAAGTGAAACGACCATACCTATCAGAGATAATGGTCTTCGGGACTCCGTGTAGTCGGATCACTTTCTGCACATATAATTGGGCTAACTTTTCAATTGAGTAAGACACTCTGATTGCCAAAAAGTGGGCAGACTTGGTCAATATGTCTACTATCACCCAAATAGCATCATAGCCATTAGTTGTCTTTGGTAAACCAACTATGAAATCCATGGCTATGTCTTCCCATTTCCACTCTGAAATTTGAATGGGCTGTAGGACACCTCCTGGTCTCTGGTGTTCTGCTTTAACTCTCTGACATGTCAGGCAGGTGCTGACATACCGAGCTATGTCTCTTTTCATTCCGGACCACCAAAATCTTCTTTTCAAATCCTGGTACATCTTAGTGGAACCAGGATGCATTGAGTAGGGAGTTCCATGGGCTTCTTCAAGAATCTTCTTTCTCAGCTCTTCATGATTGGGGACACATAAAAGGTCACCATAGTAAAGTATCCCACTGTCAGATACTCTAAACTCTTTACTCTCTCCTTCTTACATCTCTTTCTTGATCCTTTGGATATCAGAATCCTCAGCTTGCTCTTCCTGTATCTCTTCAGGTAAAGTTGACTCTAGTGTCAATAGAGCTAGCTGCCCATCAATAATCTCCACTCCATAATCTACTATCTCCTTCTGTAGTGGTGGTGCCAATGATGATAAGGACATCAAAGTGGCACAAGTCTTTCTACTCAGTGCATCTGCTACTCTATTTGCCTTACCAGGGTGGTAAAGAATCTCACAGTCATAGTCCTTCACTAACTCGAGCCACCTTCGCTGTCTCATATTGAGGTCTTTCTGAGTGAAGAAATATTTCAGACTCTGGTGATCTGTATAAATCTTACACTGCACTCCATACAAGTAATGCCTCCATATCTTTAGAGCAAAGACTACAGCTGCCAACTCCAGATCATGAGTGGGGTAATTCTTTTCATAGTCCTTGAGTTGCCTGGAAGCATAAGCTATGACCTTGCCTTCTTGCATAAGGACTGCTCCAAGTCCTAGCTTTGATGCATCACTGTATATATCAAAGCTCTTATCACCTTCGGGTACTGTAAGGATAGGAGCGCTGGTCAGTCTCTTCTTCAACTCAAGGAAACTCTGCTCATAGTCCTCAGTTCACTCATACTTCTTATTCTTTCTGGTCAGGGCTGTAAGTGGAGAAGCTATCTTTGAAAAGTCCTCTACAAACCTTCTGTAGTACCCTGCCAAACCTAGAAAACTTCTGATCTTACTGGCATTCTTTGGTCGACTTCAGTTACTGACTGCTTCAATCTTGGCTGGGTCTACCATAATACCTTCCTTGGAAATGAGGTGGCCTAGGAAGGCCACCTGATCAAGCCAAAACTCACACTTTGAGAATTTGGCGTACAACTCTTTCTGATGTAAGGTTTGCAACACTATCTTCAGGTGTTCTTCATGTTCTTCCTGAGTCTTGGAATACACTAGGATATCATCAATGAAGATAATGACGAACTTGTCAAGAAAGTCCTTGAACACTCTATACATTAGATCCATAAACGTCGCAGGGGCGTTTGTCGCTCCAAAGGGCATGACCACAAACTCGTAGTGCCCATATCTTTACTGAAAGCAGTCCTTGGCACATCACTCTCCTTCACTTTGAGTTGATGGTAACCTGATCGCAGATCTATTTTGGAGAACACTGTGGCTCCCTTCAGCTGATCAAATAAATCATCTATCCTTGGCAAAGGATATCTGTTCTTGATGGTTACCTTATTCAAAGCTCGATAATCTATGCACATTCGCATAGATCCATCTTTCTTCTTGACGAACAATACAGGAGCTCCCCAAGGTGAATAACTAGGACGGATGAAACCCTTATCAAGCAGCTCTTGCAATTGTTCTTGCAATTCTTTCAGTTCTGCTGGCGCCATGCGATAAGGTGCCTTCGAAATTGGGTTGGTTCCTGGGGCCAACTCGATTTCAAACTCAATTTCCCGATTGGGAGGGAGTCCTGGTAACTCTTCAGGAAACACCTCAGGATAGTCACAGACTACCCGTACCTCTTTTTACTTTAACTCTTCTCTTTGCCTTGCATCTACTATACGCGCCAATAACCAGAACATCCATTATCTAACATTCTCTGAGCTTGTAAGGTAGATAAGAACCTTTTTGTCTTTCTCTTTGGGTCTCCAATAAACTCGAATGGAGGTTCTGCTTCTGGTGTGAACTTGCCTTTTCTCTTGCGGCAGTCTATAGAGGCATTGTACTTGCTCAAGAAGTCCATCCCTAAAATGACATCGTAATCCTTCATCTCAAGGACTACCAAGTCACTGTAGAGCTCTCGGTTGGAAATCCAGATTGGTACTGCCCTCAGCCTCTCAGTAGAGGCCATTACTTCCCCCGACGGTAAGGTTGTTAAGAACTTCATCGTTTAACATTTCTGGTGGTCTTTGTACTGTTTAAGTAGTGCTCGATGATCAAAGCACTACTTATCAGTTCTTCGGAGGTTTGCGACCTCTTAACACTGCTGGCCACATTTAACGCTATCTCAGGCCTTAACATCTTGAGCCTTAGCCTGACTCTCTCTTTTTCTGTGCTAACTAGCTCTGGGCACAGATGAGCTAACCGATTAAACTTCTTCACTGCTTCATCCACGGACAAGTTTCCCTGTTTGACTTCGTGAATTCGTCGTAACGCTTGTTGGTTACTCGCATGTAAAAATATTCTTCGAAGAACTCAGTCTCGAAGTCGACCCATGTCATCTGGCTGACATTTCTCTTGGCCTTGACTCTCTCCCACCACATTCTAGCATCTCCTGTAAGGCAGAAAGATGCACACTTTCTTTTCTCTACCTCAGGCCAGTCCAGTAGCTCTACTATGCTTTCCCAAATTTTGAACCATGCTTGAGCATCCCATGGTTCGATTGTGCCTGAGAAATTCCCTAGCTTTAATTTCTGCCACTAGATGAGGTATGCTACTTGCCTTACCTCCCCTTGCCGGGACTACAGATGTAACCGATGGATCTTCGGTCACAACTGGTGCCACTACATTCGCCACCAGCGGGGTAACAGGAGCGGCCTGCTGGTTAGCCATCATAGTGGCAATAACTTGCTATTGTTCTGCTAACTGCCTCTATAACTGAGCCACCACCTCTAAGAGATTTGGTGGTGGTACTGACTCTGCCTCTTGCCCTTTAGGAGCTCGCTCCTCGTTTTGGGCCTTTATAGGACGCCCTCAAATGTATAACTTAACACTTAATGGTAATGTTCCCAAACTTGCTTTAGGATATAACAAGACCTTAGTCTTGATTCTTATCTCATTTCTTAGTCCTAGAGCTCGTTCTAGGGCTTAGTAAGACCTTGGTCTTACTCAAAACTTTTATCAAGCACCTTGCGTGCCATAATCCCAGAACTTACTTTTGGGAAAATCAAGACCTTGGACTTGCTATACTAATATGACAACATGAAGGACGTCCTCTTGGCATTTTCTCTTGCTCTATGGTGTACAGAAAATAAATAAGAAATAAATACTCATTATCTTTTACTAACTTACTTCACTATCTCTATGCATACATTAGCATATAATAATAATACTCACATACTTTTCGATCATCATGCACTTACTGATACTAGCAGTCAATAAAGAAAGCATATAATACTATAATACATGAACTTCTTACTTGGCAGGCGGCAGGATTGATGCTTGATATCAGTGTGGCGGAAGGATGGAAAATTGGCTCTGATACCACTCTGTAACAACCCACCTTCTGGTACTAAGCTTTAAGGCGGATCGCTATTAACTAACTGACTAATTACTGATTTCTGATAATGACGGCCCGCCTCCTTAACTTCTCTCTCTCTCCCTTAAGGCGGGCGCCACATTCACTTAACCTTAACTTTACCTTATTCTTATCCTTAGGTTATAACTACTTGACTTCCATTAACTTGCTCTGAATTATTTTCCTTTTAAAAAAAAGCTTTCATTTTATACGCTTTGCAAGGATTTGACCCCTAGACCTCTTAGTTGTAAAATTGAAGCACTAACCAGCTGCTCTATACCACTTCTTTTCAATGGTACCAGTCGACTGCTATATAGCCAGTCGACTAGTATCGGCCACAGAAACTTTCTGTGCCCAGCACCAGTCGACTGGCCTCATGGCAGTCAACTGGTGCATCGAACAAAAACTTTCTGTTCGATAGGGCAGTCGACTGGTTCTAAACCAGTCGACTGGCACGCCTGAAAACCTGCATTTCAAACCTGAAAATCATCTCCAACGATCCACAAAACATATACTTTCAAGACATACAAAGACATAACTCCATTTCTATACTCTATACTAGTTTTATGAACATTTTAGCAACTCAAAACGAATCCAATAACTTGAAATTAGAATCCTTGCGAGATTTAACAAAACTATCAAAACGTAAGCAAAACACTCTAGAGTTTGTACCAAACTTAACCTCTATGCGTAGTTTAAACAAAGTCATTCATTCTACCACTTCAAAACACCAAAACACATGTTCTACAAGACTTAGCCCAAAGATCTCTCCCACGGTTCCGCCGCCACTGAACATCAAAGCAAGTCCCTTCGCCTCCTTAACTTATGCTTTTTCTTTACCTTTATCTGCAATAGAAGGAAAATGCAACTAATAAGCAAATTGCTTAGTAAGTAAATCCTAACTCACAAATCCAAACGATAAGGGATAAACATGCTCTTTTCAAAGAATGCTTGCTTCAAAATACATGCACTTGGAAATATTTGCACATGAGAACTTTCCTACACTTATCATGCTCAATCATGATTGAATACATTTACTAGCATCAAAACACTTGCAAACTTAACATGCTCATGATTTCTTTTGAAACTTACTAATGATACATTTCCATACTTTAAAATACTAACTTCCTTGCTCTTTCTCTTTAACATGTTTATATCGTAACCATGTCAACATACATAACCAAACATGCACTTAAGGAAATTGAAACACTTACATAAACTCATATACTTCAAAATAATAATCAACTTTCTCAGGCCTTGACACTGTACCATGGTATCAATGTACCAATGCGCGCATCCCTAATAGGTTTCGGGGTAGCTAGCCACCGCACCCTATTAGAGCTTCTTTCTAACTTTCTGTGGGCCTCTCTTTTGCCCGGTACATGTCACTTTACAAAAGTAAAATACTTTCTTATTCATAAGGTTTATACTTATCAAGCTATCTTTCTTTTTACATAAATCTTTGCACTACAAAACTTTACCTTTCTCACTTGGAACTTTCATCGAGCACCTTGCGTGCTCTTAACCCAAAACTCAATTTTGGGACTTTTCAAGAACTTGGTCTTTCATACTTAGATCACACATATAAAAACCAATTCAAGTTCTATGATTAAAAACATGTATTCTTGAGAAACTTAAATCACACAATAAACAATATTCTCCAAGCATGCACTTAGATTACAAAATCAAGGTTCTACAACGAGAAAACTACATGCGAACCTACTCCTATTGCAGGTGAGTGATTTACTTACCCTTTTCTTGAAGAAAACTCACTGAGTATCTCGAAATTCCTAGCGTAGGGTTCTTTTCCTCTTCCTTTGCAAGAAAACTCCACTTCTTGGCCCTAGGGAAGAAGCCCTAGGCTCTCCACTCAAGAGGAGGAAGAAAGAGGAAGAAAACACTTGTTTTCTCCCTGTTTTCGCAGCCCCCAAGCTCCCTGTTCGCGCAGCCTCTCCAAGCCCTAATGGGGTCTTAACTCAACTTAAGTGGAAGTTTGAATACCTCTTCATGAAACGGGCTAAATCAACTATAATATTATTTCGTTTCATCTTTTTTTGTGCTTGATGCCCTAGCCCAGTTGGTTACCCGGACGCCCTTAAGGCCTTGCTTGCCTTTTGGTCGCGGGATCAAATCCCACCCGACCCCTTATTTTTTTCTTTTTATTTTTAATCCGAAAAATGCTATAAAATTCTGAAAAATCCCTAATAATACCAGAAAATTATTGGGTGTTACAATTAATCTGTTAATTGACAGATTCTTTATAAATCTATTAATTAACAATTTCGTTATTAATTTTTCATTTAACTAGGTATCCTAATGTCTCTATAAATTGTATATCTTATGAATAAGTTTTTAGGATAATGAATACCAGTATGCCCAATTTGGAGACAAATTTGACATCTTCTTAAAGCTGAAAGACCACCGATAAAGGTTCTGTCAAGTCTTTTAGGATATTGAATACCAGTATGTCAAAATTGGAGACAAATTTGACATATCTGAACATTCGACATCAAAATAAAAATAATAAAGAACCAAAATTTATTGTAGCTTGGGCCAAAAAGCACAGAGGTTATTCCTCTTTTCCCCTACTTTCCCGTTATGAGTTGACGGGTGATAAAAATGAGGAACGAGGATGGCGAGCAAAAATAAAAAAAATAGAGGAGGAAGAGGCAAAACATTTTATAAATTGCTAGCTTTTTTCGAAAAATAAAAAAATGGTGATAGCAAGCGTCATATGAAGAAGAAGAAGGGCGTTGCATAAAAATAGCAGCATGTAAGGTATGAGGAGCTATGACTCTGATACAATAATAAAGTAAGAGAAGTAGAGAGAGCAGAGAGGGAGAGAGAAACAAAGAAGAGGTAACAAAATAACTTTCTTGATTGAAAAAACATGTCCATGAGATACATAATTTATAGAGACCTTAGGATACATAATCAAATAAAAAATTAATAACGAAACTGTTAATTAACAGATTTATAAAGAAACTATCAATTAACAGATTATTAAAAAAATATCTAATAATATTTTACTTGGTCAATTTATTCTCTTTTATCCTCATTCAAGCTTTCTCACCTCGATGGCCTCGTCTTTTCCCTGTTATTTTGTTTTCATAATTCTTCTAGCTTCGTTCGATTAATCTTAAAAAACAAGTCGTTCTTTAAAATATTGATTTTGTAGATCTTGTCTTAATTAGCTTTTATAAGGTGCACTTCAAATTACTATTTTGGATTTTATATGTTTACCGTATAATTATTTACTGAATTTAAAGGATATCTCTTGTTTTTCACATAGTTGGATTGGTAAATTATTGAATCATATAAATAAAGTTCTAGAATACAATTTCCACGGATCAAAGTGACTTATCTCAAGTGATAAATATGGAGACATGAGTTACCTGAGATTCCGGATTCGAGTCCTCTTAGTAACAAATAATTCTCCTTTTTGAGGGGCCATTGACTGAGGTGCTGTCTTGACAGTGAAATCTCTTATCAACTTAGTGGAACCGTGCCTCCAAAAATCCCTTAGGGGGTTTCTGAATATGGGGTCGTTTCGTCGATGGAGTCGGTCACTTTAAAAAGTTTACCCGGATAGTTTTGGTCTCCACGGGATGGATTGATGGTTAGTGTGTGAGTGTTGTCACCAAGAGGTCTGGGGTCAAATCCTATTAAAGCCAGTATGTCCACTCTCCCAACGCGCTAGCCACATGACTTATCTCAAGTGGTAAACATGGAGACATGGGTTACCTGAGGTTCCGGGTTCGAGTCCTCTTAGGGAGTGTTTGGGAGAACTTTTACTTCTTAAAAAGTGATTCTTGTAGAGATTATCTTGAAGTCAGTGAGAAGCTAAAGCATGGAGTGTTTGGAAATAGAAGCTAAAAGCTGATACAAAGTAAAGTTTGAGTGTTTGGTGAATAATTGCTTCCAAGCTTAATTTTTAGTTAAATGACAACAATATCCTTAAACTATATAAATTGTTTTTTTAATTATCTAAATATAATTTTGATACACCATCAATAATGTTTTATATATTTATTATTATATTTTAAATATTATATCAAAATTAAATTTTAATAATATATATGTTTAAAAAATATATAATTAATAAAAATAAAAATATAAAAAAATGACAAATTTATATAAATTTATAAAAAAATTATGAATATATAAATTATATGAAAATATAAAATTTTATTTAAAACTATGGTGGCAATTATGTAAAATGATAAATTATTAAGGGTATAAATGTCTACTTTTAAATCTAGACCATAAACAAAAAAGTAGAAGCAGAAAAAAAACATCAAATTCTTGCTTCCAGCTTTTGGCTAAAAGTTATAGAAGTTAAAGCAGAATCTGGTATTCACAAACACTCAAAAGTGCTTCTATGTAGCTAGAATCTAAAAAGTAGTTAGCAGAAGCTCTCCTAAACACTCCCTTAGTAACAAATAATTCTCCTTTTTGAGGGGCCGTTGACTGAGGTGCTGTCTTGACAGTGAAATCTCTTATCAACTTAGTGGAACCGTGCCTCCAAAATCCCTTAGGGGTTTCCTAAATATGGGGCCGTTTCGGCGGTGCGGTCGGTCACTATAAAAAATTTACCCGGATAGTTTTGGTCTCCATGGGATGGACTGATGGTTAGTGTGTGGGTGTTGTCACCAAGAGGTCTGGGGTCAAATCCTAGTAAAGCCAGTATGCCCACTCTCCCCACGCGCTAGCCATATGACTTATCTCAAGTATTAAACAAGGAGACATGGGTTACCTGAGGTTCCGGGTTCGAGTCCTCTTAGTAACAAATAATTCTCCTTTTTGAGGGGCCATTGACTGAGGTGCTGTCTTGACAGTGAAATCTCTTATCAACTTAGTGGAACTGTGCCTCCAAAAATCTCTTAGGGGGTTTCTGAATATGGGGTCGTTTCGACGGTGGGGTCGGTCACTATAAAAAGTTTACCCGGATAGTTTTGGTCTCCACGGGATGGACTGATGGTTAGAGTGTGGGTGTTGTCACCAAGAGGTCTGGGGTCAAATCCTAGTAAAGCCAGTATGCTCACTCTCCCCACGCGCTAGCCACAACATCCAGGCTAGTAGCCCCCGTGATTTACCTCCTCCGTGTTGACCCTGGGACGGGTTGGCGGGGGCGCTGAGGGGGATCGAACGCCTTTTTTGCCACCAAGAATACATTTTCCACAGGATGGATTGATGATTAATACATGAGTCTTACCATCAAGAAGTCTAGATGTCAAAACTTAACAAAGTCAGTGTGTCCATCTTCCCCATGCACTAGTCACAACATCCAGGCTAGTAACTCCATGATTTACCTCCTCCGTATTGGTCCTGGGACGAGTTGGCGAAGGTACTAAGACGAGCGAATCACCTTTTACCACCAAAATACCTAAATAACGTATCAAGTTTTCTCATACTCATTTTGCCCCTCCACGTTTACTATAATCAATTGCTACATTACAAGCCACTGAGATGAAGTTTCGGAATACCTAAATAATATACGGCAATTTACCAAAGGGCGTATCCAACAATTCGTATTTACCGAAAGGAGTACCATGGTTTCTATTATACCAAAGGGCGTATCCCATATAGTGAAGTTACTTTTATACCCCTCCCGCCAATGAATGGCTTTATCAAACACATTTTCGAGACAACCGAATCACTTTATCAATAAAATAATAATTTGTGGTTCGGATGGGTAGCAGTCGAATTTTTCTCAGCCAATATATATATTACTACTTTGCACAAGTCTAATGATCACGAAGGTACGTATATATTACTTCCTTGCACAACTCGATTCTTCACCAAAGCACCTGAGGAAAATACGTTGGCGAAGGAGAAAAAGGAAGCAACAGATTGGTAACTAAGAGAAATAGTAATGTACGTATGATTGTCATCTTTGATATGGTATCAGATCTAGTTTTAATCAAGATAAACCCTTTCTACTATTTTTATGTTTGGAGGAGGCTTAGGGTGATATGCATTACATGATTTCAGGCCCTTGGAGTGCATGATCTCATTAGATTTCAGGCAATAGGAGAGGCTGAAATATTTTGTTTTAGGCCCTCGGAAATAATTTGTTTCAGGCCCTCGAAGGGACTGAAATAAAAGGAATTCAGGCCCTCCCAGGGCCTGGCCTGAATTTCTTTTATTTCAGGGCTAGGGAGGGGCTGAAATCAAATGATTTCAGGCCCGTCCTGGGCCTGAAATGTAATGTTTCAGGCCCGGAGTGATTTGATTTCAGGCCCGGAGTGGGCTTGAAATGTAATGATTTCAGGCCCGACTTGGGCCTGAAATAAAATGATTTCAGGCCCTGGTAGGGCCTGAAATCAAATCCCTGGGCCTGAAATCAAATGATTTCAGGCCCTCAGGTGCTTGTAGGGCCTTTATTATCAATTTCAAATTTTGATAAAGGTAATTGTAATTTTTTTTCAGGGATGATAATGTTGTTGACGAAATTCTCTCTGAGATATGGAATACTCTTGATGATAATGCGGTCACGGGGAAAGGATTACAAATAGCTAGTAATAATATTCCATTATCTTCCCAGTATGGTGATAATAGCATTACAAGGAATTTGACAATTGATCTAAATGAAAAAGCAAATAATATAGAAGATGAGGGTTTGAATTCTTCTACAAGAGTAGTTGAAATCTTTCAGCCAACCTGGAGTGGGGAGGAAGAAATTGAAATCCAGAATGCAGAAGAATTAGTACCCAGTACAAGTGTACTAGAATTCCAAGCTGATGATATGCAGATTGAGCAATATGAATTCCCCCTAGATCAGTACAGTGACTTAGAGGAGGAGTTTCCATTAGCTGAAGATCCATATATTTTGAATTCTCGATTGCTTGCTGGGCCAATTCGAGAGCTAGAGGCAAGAGATGAGCATGAATTTTTTGTGGGGCAGATATTTCCATCTAGAGAAGAATTCAAGAATGCACTTGTTAAACATGCGATGGTTAAGCATATGAGATATAACCCAGTTGACACCCGAAAAAATAGAGTTAAAGCAGTGTGTTTTAACCAACCATGTACATGGAGAGTAGTAGGAAGGGGGGAAGTAGAGTTCATTGTTACAAAATATATAAAGGAACACCAATGTGGAAGTGTTAGAGAAAGTGTTGATCATCATGCATGCTCTTCATCATTTATTGCTTCTTTTGTTGAAGAGCAATTTCTTCATAATGAACAATACAAACCAAGTATGATTATTTCAGATATTAAAGCTAGATTTGGAGTGACGATATCATACAGAAAAGCATGCATAGCTAGGGAGAAAGCATTGAAAAAGGTTATTGGAGATTATGATGAGGCATACAGAGATCTCCCATAATATCTGCGTGAGTTAAGAGCTAGAGATCCTGAAACTTATGTGGCACTATGCACGAATGGTGACAATCAGTTCCAGAGATGTTTTTGGGCTTTTGGTGCTTGCCGAAGGGTGTTCAGGTCTTATTTGAGTAGACTTATCGGAATTGATGCGACACACCTAAGAGGAAAGTATCCAGGAGTATTGTTGATTGCTACGACGATTGATGGTAATGACAATGTTCTCCCAGTTGCCTTTGCAATAGCTGAAGTAGAATGTGGGTCTGCTTGGGAGTGGTTTTTGGAGCATACAAAGAGGTTTTTTACTGTCGATGATCACTCACTCACCATAGTATCAGATAGACATTGGGACATTATATCAACAGTCAGAAAAGTGTTCACAAACGCGCATCATGCTTTTTGTTGCCACCACATGTCTTGTAAAATGGTAACTGATACTGGAAGTAGAGCTGCTGTAGATTTATTTTGGGCAGCAACACGAGCTAACACAACACTCCAATATGATATGATAATGCAGACAATGCTTGAAAAACATCCAGATGCTCATAAGTGGTTTCAGAACATTGACCCTAAAAGGTGGGCAAATGCACACTTTACTGGGAGAAGGTACAGAATGCTTACCATAAATTGTGTGGAGAGCTTAAATGCTTTGTTTAAGTCTACACGTGAGCTTCCCATAAATAGGTTAATTGATAATACAAGAAGAAAGGTAGCTCAATGGTTCTATAACCGTAGAGAGGAAGTCTCCAAATGACATGTTGCTTTGACACCTCATGCTACAAAAGAAATGGAATCAAGGAGAGAGAAAGCTAGAGCTTATAAGGTTCACCCTTACTCTCAATCAGAAATGGAGGTAGAAACATGGGGCACTTCATACATTGTTGATTTGGAAAAAGTTATTGTGGGGAGTTTCAAATTTCAGGACTCCCTTGCTCACATGCTATAGCTGTAATCATTCACAAGAACATCGATACACTCCGATATTGTGAGCATTATTTTTATTCTGAAACTTGGAAGTGGGTTTACATGGATCGTATTTACCCTTGCAGAAGCGAGCAGTTTTGGCCTATTGGAGTAAACAACATTACAGTTCGATGTCCCCGTAGCCTTGTGCAGCCTGGTAGACGAAAGAAGGCACAAATTGAGTCAAGACACAATGGCAAGGTGAAACTTAAATACAGCTGGTGCAAACAACTTGGCCATAATAAAAGGACATGTAGAATGCCGCCAGCCCCAAGGTCTTGAGTTAATTGGTTTATGTATTGCAGAAATTTTCTGATGAAAGTGTTTATTTTGTAAGGAGGATAACTGAATGTATAGTATTCTTAAAAAAACTAGTTGTTAATGTTGTGACTTGTAGAAGTAATTCAATATTATGATACATTTTACCTTGTGTCCAATCAATATAAGCAGAATATATCAGAATTGAAGTCGTATGATTTGTAAACCCAAAATAACGTAATTTCAGGAACTTGAAGTCCTGAAGTCCTATGTTTTCTGAATATCTGTTGTTTAACCCCCTCTGATTTTTTGCTTTGTTGAATCATTGTTGTGTGCAAACTGATACTGTATCAACACAGTTTTAGATAATCATTATGACTATGTTTGGAGAGGAAAAATAGCATATCCTAGCTAAAATACCAATAATTAGGTAAAGTCTGACTACTGATAATGAGGTTTGAAAAATCCAAATATGCTAGGTCCATCATACAAACCTCCTGATGTGCCAAATTCTGATAATATGAGGTCTTGATGTGAATAGAATTCAATTGTGGTATGCAATGTGTATTTAGGTACTCTCCTTCTTGTTTATCTTTTAAAAATGTGGTCACAACATGTTCATTTATTTAAAAGTTTGGCGTATAAATATTTAATCATACTGTAAATAATTTTTTTGCAACCAGAGGCGTGGGCCTGGAACAATATGTTTCAGGCCCAAGCTGGGCATGAAATAAATCATTTCAGGCCCAAGCTAGGCCTGAAATAATGTCATTTCAGGCCCAGCTAGGGCCTGAAATAATATCATTTCAGGCCCAGCTAGGGCCTGAAATAATATCATTTCAGGACCACGATGGGCCTGAAATACTAGCATTTCAGGCCCAGTGTGGGCCTGAAATAAATCATTGCAGGCCCACGCTGGGCCTGAAATAATGACATTTCAGGCCCACCGTGGGCCTGAAATCAAAATAGGTCCCTAAAAAATTACTGATATTATCGACAATAATTAAAGATTAAAGATTAGAGATTACACAAAATTAAGGATCGAAAGAAATGCTCCATTGATTTCAATATCAATTATATATATTATAACTACAAATATACAATGTTTGTCATTACACTTACATATATAGATTGTAGCAACAAAAAAAAAATTACAGATTTTGGTTCCAGAACTTGTCTCTCATTATTTTGTATCCCACCTAAAAATGATAAAGTTTCATTTGCTTTTGGCTAAAATTGGTAGATCGTTGAAAGACCAGACTTTCAGCAAACCGCATGATGAAGAAAGCACAATCCAACCTGAAACAAGCAATATGAGTCAGTGTTGTTAGCATATAAATTCAAGCATGAAAGATTATGTAGTGTTAAACAAAAAAAAACATTAGCTTACGATATGCTTTCGGTGGGTCCTTGTACTATAATTTTATTAAACTCTTTCTCCGATATTTCTGGCAAACCTTTATTCCAATTGAAATAATATGACCAGTTCAAATTTTTGAAAAACGCCACGTACATAGAAATTACATTAGTAAAAATTCTAGGTCATCACAGAGTTTTTGTAAAGGTTGATATATCAAATAGAAATAGAAAACTTACAGTTTTTTCATATTTGGCTGTGTACCCATCTGTGGCGCCGAGAGAATTATAATGAAGGAAACTACTTTCCTCCAGGTCAATAATCAATAGACGACAATGATCATCTGCATTATTTAGAGGACAGAAGATATATCTAATTGCCTTATTTGTATCAGTAGCAATTGTTTGTTCAAATGCTGCAGCATGTATCACCTCAAACAAATCCTATGTTTATTAAAAAGGAAGTGTTAGTCGACTCAATCCTAGAAAATAAACATAAACCAAGTTGCTAATTTACTTACCTCAAAACCCACCCCACAGAATATGGAGGGGTGGTAAGGTGAGTTACAGGATTTTGCTTCATTTACAAGAATAGTCCAGTAAGTATTTATGCAATCCCCAGAGGTGTAGTCATTCCAATCAAATATTGTCAAAAATGATTGCATATCTAATGTAAACGTCCCATTGAACCATACTGGTTGCAATTGATACCTACATCAACATAATGTAAGCACCTTATTTAAAAGTGGATGAATAAATTTTATTAATGAATGACAATAATCCTCATTGTTTTACAAATAGATGCAACCGCAATAGCAACTAACTCACTTTAATTTACTAAGCTTTAATAATGTTTCTGCAATCTCCGCATCTTTATTCTTCTTAAAAATTGCCTTGGCATTCTTCAAGATTTTGCTTTTGACCTTTTGAAGTTCTTTCCCTTTAGCAACCTGTTGATCAGCTAAATTTGTTTGAGTAGAGGATGCAGATTGTGTTGTTTGCGATGTAGCTTGTGACATTGATGGGGCAGGAGCCTCCTCATCTTCAGCTTCATCCTATCCCTCATCCTTATCCTCATCCTGAAGAATTTCTTTTTCTTTGCCTTTGCCCTTGGTCTTACCTGAGTTAATTTTATTTTTTTTTTGAAGTGGGTGAGGGTCATCTGTGTTGGGAACGAGATGGCTAGAGAGGGGGGGGGTGAATATAGCCAGACACTACAAGTCTTGCTCTTTTGAGGATTTCTGCACTTCAAGAGTTAAGCAGCGGAATACAATTGCAGAAACAAAGAATACAAACCAAGGATCGCTAACAAGGATCGTTTACAAGGTTCGGGGATAACTTGCCCCTACTCCTTGGCGTGCCCGTAAGGTGGGCGATCCCTTGATCGTCGGCAGATCAAGCCCCGGTAAACACCGGATATCAAGCGCCTCCTTCTCGGTGGAGTAACCTCTCCACAAGCTGTCTCAGTAGATGAATACAAGATTAAGCACACGAGACACTCGAGAAGGGAAGCTCACAAAGCTCTCACAGGAATGCAACAAGATCGCTCAAGAACAAAGCAACAGAGAGCACGAATACAGCCCAGCAACAACTTCCCAAGTTTTCTGTCTGTCTCGCCTCATCTCCTCTGCCTCAGCTTCATCACTTAAGCTCTGCTCACCATCACAAGCTTCATCAGCATCCACTGAGCCAGCCTGAACCCACTGACCTCCCTGAGCACTCAGTCCACTGAAGACTCCCTCTCCAGCTGAGCCTCCGTCAGTCGCCAGCTGCGTCAGTTGCCCGTTGTAACCTGAGAATGAGAAACAGCCAAACCTGCTCAACGGAAATCCTCCCATTGACCCTCCTTGAGTGTTTGAATCACCTGCTATCACCTGCACACTCCAACAGAGGCTTAGCAATGCATATCAAAATATATCAGCAATGTATCAGAGAATCGGCAGTGAAAACAGACGCGATCAGAGCTTCTAACAGCGTATTTGAATTAAAGTGATTGGTCACCTGACCGATCAGAGAGCCTCCTGATCGGTCACCAGACCGATCAGGCTCCGTCCTGATCGATCCCCAACGCTCAATCAGAAATCGCGATTTCTTTGAGATTCTCCTGGACCGATCACCAGACCGATCCCAGGTCGTGGATCGTTCACCTGACCGATCCACCCTTATATTGAGGCGATTTCTGAGTTTCGCAGGCTAACCCTCCTGATCGGTCACCTGACCGATCAGGGTGTCACCTGATCGGTCAGCAGTCCAATCAGGTCATCACCTGATCAATCAGGAACCGTCCTGATCGATCTTAGTGAAGAGCCCGCGAAGCTGGATCGTTCACCAGAACGATCTGCACAGTGATCCTGACCGATCAGCAGACCGATCAGGAGCTTGTTCAGCAAGTGAACTCAACCTCACTGCTTGCTCCCTGATCGGTCACCAGACCGATTAGGAGCCAGTCAATGGGTGAAACGCATACTCCCTGATCGGTCACCAGATCGATCAGGAGCAGCACAGCAGGTTCCCAACCTCACTGTGTGCTCCCTGATCGGTCACCCGATCGATCAGTCATCGCTGGATCGGTCACCAGACCGATCCACGAAGGAGCAGCTTGCCAGAATCCCTGATCGATCACCAGACCGATCCAGGGACTTAAACTCAGCCCTCCAAGCTAAGTTTCCATCCACCTTAGCCCTCCAAGCTAAGGATTTTCCATCTAACTCTCCAAGTTGGGAATTTGCACCTAACCCTCCAAGTTAGGACTTTTCACCTAGCCCTCCAAGCTAGGACTTTTCACCTAGCCCTCTAAGCTAGGACTTTTCACCCAACCCTTCCGAGTTAGAAACTCATCCAACCTAGCCCTCCAAGCTAGGCACCTGACCCTCCAAGCCAGGACTTTTTCACCTAATTCTCCAGGATGGGAATTTGCACCTAATCCTCCAAGTTAGGACTTTTCACCTAGCCCTCCAAGCTAGGACTTTTCACCCAACCCTTCCGAATTAGGACTTTTCCAACCTAGCTTCACTCACTAGGATCTGACTTCACTCACCAGGGTTTTGGTCACCCGGCTTCACTCACCGGGACTCGGCTTCACTCACCGGGATTTGGACCCGGCTTCACTCACTAGGATTTCCATCACCTGGCTTCACTCACCAGGACCCGGCTTCACTCACCGAGATTTTCCCTCACCTGGCTTCACTCACCAGGACCCGACTTCACTCACCGGGATTTCATGCCCAGTCCCCGACCAGGAATTTAACCCAAATTTGCTCAACCAAACTTAAATCATTGTCTAACACCAAAATAACAACCGGGCCAGACTGCATCAACAATCTCCCCCTTTTTGTTGTTTGACAACCCGATTTAAGTTTAGGTATCAATCAATTAAAGTCCGTTCAATTCTCATAAGGGAATCATGATCCTCCCCCTATAATAGCCCTAAACTTAATCAACCATTTTCTCCCCCTTTGTCAAACATCGAAAAGGGTATGGTTATTAAGTTTGAACATACCTCCCCCTCAAACATGGGTCTCTCCCCAAATCCAAAATGATCAAGGTTAAGTTTTGAAGTGCACATGACAACATATACAAAATTATATCATGGTCAAGCATGTATATGTTTCATATGACAAGTAAGTCAAAGAATGATTTTTGAATTGCATATGAGAGGCATATACCATAGATGTATCATGGCAACAATGTATATGTATCATATGGCAATAATTATTGCAGTTCCATCAGACTGATGATCGATACAGAAAAATTTCTGATTTATCTATGAACGATCAATTTTCAGAAAAATTTCTATAATTCTGATTCGTTCAAGATCGGACTGCATTAACACTTGGACTTCCATGTGAAGACATATACAGAAGTATATCATGGTCAAATACGTATATGCTTCATAGGATGAGTAAGGAATGCATCTGTATCTGAAACATAGTCCTGATTGGTCTCCGTGACCGATCAGGTTCGTTGATTACGTGATACAGAAAAATTTCTGATTAGTCTGGGGATCGATCAGATTTCTGAAAAATTCCTGAAACTCTGATACGTTCCTGATCAGACTGCATTAACAATTTGCATCCCATAACAGGAGAGAAGACTCTATTGATATTCGACATTCCAAAAATATTTCTGGAACACGACATTAAAAACAAGAGTCATGACTCAACAAACCCTTTCTCATGAATTTGAACATTCCAACATAGGTTTGTATCAAATTTTGTTCCAAGTATGATTAGGATCACTTGATGTTTCAGAAACATTTCTGATAATCAAGGGTCTTAACAATTTCTACCCATATTTTACCATTTGAACAAATTTGTGCTCCCTTAGTACCAGGTTTGTACCAATGGAAGATCAAGTACATTTCAATTTGACTTGGTTTGTATCAGATTTGTGTGTATCAGTATGATCAGTAATCTGATACAATTCGATGAAAATTGATTGGTTTGAGGAGGTTTTGGATCAATTTGGAATGATCTGGGAGTTCCTTGATCAGAGTTGGTCTGATCGATCACCGGACCGATCAGAAGCACCCCTGATCGGTTGGTGGACCGATCAGGGATGATACAGAATGGTTTTACAGTTTCAGAAACAAAATTTCAGAAACTGTGAAATCAATTTTTTTTTCAAATCTCAACCATTCCTAAACTCTAATTCAATTAATGTTAATCCATTTGGTCCTAAGGGTTCCCTTAATCAAGATATATATCTTCATATCTTGCAACATGATTCATATCATACTTGAGAGTGTAGCTACAACTACAAAGTTCAAAGCATGATTCCAGAAAGCATGGTAAATTCGAAAGCGATCAACATATGATTAAATTTCAAAACATGCCTATATACTACCAGTATCAAGGCATGATCAAGTTTCATGATACAAAAGATGGGATCAAATTTTCAAATCATGCTTATATAACACCAGTATCAAGGTATGATTAAGTTCCCAATTTTTCTATCAAGTTCATTTACCATCATAAACAACACTAAGTGTGAAGACCTTGAATACATGCCAATTCTTTTGATTCATTTCAAGAAAACACTGAACCTAGACCTTAAGTTCATGTTCTTGTCTAATGATGTATTTTCAATGTGTCCATACTTGTTCATAAGCATGCATCCATTTTCTACAACACTATTTGAGTCAAAACATGATGGTATTCTCTAAGCATGAAATTGAGTATCAAAACATGTTTGTATCAAAGCATGATCATATCAAAAAGAAACCTTAGTTTGATACGAAGAGGGCACTAAATCAAAGAACTTAAATAGTGAATGTTGAAGCTCATGTTCTTTGTTTGGTGATGTCTTGTGAGAATTTTGACAGTGATCATCACAAACTATGTGTTCTTCATGTTGGCCTAATACTTTCATGTTGTGAGACACATACAAGAAAATCATGGCATACTTGATCATGGAAGAACTTAAACACTAAAATAGATTATACCATGACTAAGTACTTTAACACATGAATACCATAAAAATCACTAGCCAAGGGATTACATTGTAATAATAACTAAAACAATGGAGCTCAAGCCATTTAATTCAAATTTTCCATAACCATCAATGTGAATGACAATTTTGCCTTTGGTCATGGGTTTGGAGCACCAAATATCAACCTCCCATGTTGATAGATGCTCCCCCTCAAACTAAGCTATACAATTCAAAAGATAGAGGTTTTAGGTACCCAAATTTTGGGACCTAATGCATCAACAATGAGGGACTTAGGCACCCATGCCTTAATCATTTTCTTTCTAACCTTTTGAACCCTAGAATTATTTTGTGATCTAAAATGGGTTCTAGACATCAATGACATGAAACTTGATTCTTTAGGTTGGTAACCTAAGCCAATCTTGTTGTAAACCGCTTTTTGTGAATTTAGTATCATGTCTAGAGTTTTAGAACTAGTTGAAAACTTCTCAAGAATATTCTTGAGGTTTTCAACTTTGCTCTTCAAATCCTTATTTTCATCCTCAAGGAGTTTGTCATGCAAATCATTAATGTCCTCAACCTTAGAGGATTTCAATTCTTTTACCTCCAACCTTAATGCTTTGACTTTGGCCTTAGATTTC
The DNA here is from genome assembly GCA_024364735.1 of Boesenbergia rotunda. Classification (NCBI taxonomy): domain Eukaryota; kingdom Viridiplantae; phylum Streptophyta; class Magnoliopsida; order Zingiberales; family Zingiberaceae; genus Boesenbergia; species Boesenbergia rotunda. Next base: position 286,006 of record JAGFNQ010003643.1, read on the forward strand.
TTTAACAATTTGGTTAAACATGCGATAGCTCTATAGCACTTATCTAACTCGGGAGAAATTACCTCTTCATCATCCGAAGATGATGAAGGAGCGGTTGAGGAGTCGCTTGATTCATCACTCTCCTCCTTTGACTCTTGTAGTGCCACTAGAGCCACGTGACAGTGGATGTCCTCCTCCTCCTTGTCAATCTTCTTCTTCCTTTTGTTTCCTGCCACAAAAGCAAACCCTTTCTCCTTGGGGCCTTGGTTAGAGATCTCATGTAGCTCCATTTCACAAAATAGATCTTCTAACTTAACAATTGAAAAATCCTTGGAAACCTTGTAGGCATCCACCATGGATGACCACAAAGTATTCCTAGGGAAGGCTTTGAGTACATACCTCACTAGGTCTCTATTTTCTACCTTTTCATCGATGGAGTGCATGCCGTTGATGATTTCTTTGAACCGACAATGAAGCATACTTACAGTTTCGTTTTCTCCCATTGTTAAGTTCTGGAGTTGGTTGAGAAGGAGGTCCTTCTTGGCAGTCCGGGTGTCTTGAGTTTCCTTCATGGAGCTCAAGAAGTTTATTCCATAGATCTTTGGCAGAGGTGGAAGGGGTCAACCTTGATTAACTG